>BMAW01076938.1:215085-287371 GCA_019974015.1 Nephila pilipes | reverse complement strand
CCAAAAAAAAAAAAACCATTCACCCCTTATTCTTATCTTTTTTCGGTTTTTTACACCCACCCCCCCTGCTTTGTAAAAAAAAAAAAAAAAAAAAAAAAAAAAAAAAAACTAAATTCCACTAGCACTCTTAGGGTCCACACAGTGCTCTCACACCTCATACCTGGAACTGCGAAGCTCACTGTTCCATGTAAAGATTTTTGTATCTTTTTCAAAAAATTAGAGATGGTTACTGGCAAAAAGCTTAAGGATCATACATTGTTCTAGTAAAATAGAAAGAATTAAAGAAAAAAAAAAGGACTCATTATATTAAATGTTATCAATAATATCAAGTGGACATTAGGGGTGTTCCGCAGTGCCTATAGATGAGTCACCATTGTAGATAAAACTCAGGTGTTAACAGTTCCATTAAGAGAACAAATGAGCCTCATGCACGTGTTCCTGATAAATTATTATAGGATCTTCTTCAGTCATAACAATACTTGTATCTCGGTGAATTAGTGAGAAAAAAGTGACCAACTGAGTGCGTTTGTGAGAAATATTAAATTCTAGAGAAAGGTGTGAGATTCAAAAATGCTTATTTAAATCGGCTATGTTAGTAGGAAGGAAACTTTATTTTTCAGTAATAAATGAGCAATACGAGAACCACATAAGGTCCGAGGGTAAAGAAATTATGCGAGCAGCACAAAATGCACCCCATGATCCATCATCTATAGTTTATTACATGCGAATAATTAAATTAATACAATTAACTAGTCAACGTGAAACTATTGCACACATAAATGTTACTATACTAACAAAGCCTTAGCTTCTATTATCACTTAGTGATCAGTACATATCGTCATCGGATTCATGTCGTAAATGGCTCACATAATCTTCTTTCTATTTTTAACTTGATGTGATTTTGAATGAATGTTGCTTTAGTCTGCCCTAAGGCTAAGGACGACGTTTTGTAATTTTATTCTAGTGACAAAGGGTATCTAATCTCTTCTTTTCCATACCAAAGTACTATATTTTATTTAAAGGTAGATAAATATGTATTTTTGTAGTTGGTTAAGCTTATTGACATACTATATATTTCATTGCTTTAGCTGAAGCTCAAATATAACGATGTTTAATAAGCCTATTTATGATCTATATTTAATGAAATATGTCGATTTAAAGTTTTACTTAAATATTTTTTAAATTTGATAAAATAATTAATTTCTAAAAAAATGTGAGCATTCATCTGTATGAGTTAAAATAAGAAAAAGCAGGTTTTTTTATGTTTTGGATTTTTCATGTTTTGCATGAATAAACAAGAAAAATCGATTCAAAATACTTTTTTCAAACTCTTTCAGAATCATATGAATTCAATTTTTTCTCCTTCTTAATAAGCTTCATTTTCCGCTTTAGGAGAAAACGTGTTTAACAAGAAGAACGTTTTCGAAGAAGAAAAGCTTATTTTTTGAGAGAATAATAGAACTATATATTCAAATGGAAAAGTAACGAGATGTACCGTATCATTTTCATGCGCTTCCTTCCAGACTACAAATATTAAATAGTAGTCGTGTGGGCGTTCGAAGATTGGAATAATCTAATCGTTCACGTTACACCTTTTTTTTTTTTACACAGGAAAAGAATGATGTTGCAATTTGTCTGATTGCTTGGCAATTTTTTTGACAGCCGAACAAATATATCAATAAAAATAAATCTGCTTTTATTAAATATTGTACTTTAAAATGTGTTATTTCAAATGCGTTGATAAATGTGAAATAACGTAGAATAAATAACATCTTTTTGGTTTGGGATTTATTTTATTTTTGAATTCTTTGAGTCTTTGAAAGGCCATTGAGTGACTGATTATCTTGATAAGGCCCTCTCAAGCTTACTAAGAAAAGTTTACTTTCGAATAATGTATTAAAATGATCAGAATCACAAGATAAGGCTAAAT
Source organism: Nephila pilipes (assembly GCA_019974015.1). Lineage (NCBI taxonomy): Eukaryota > Metazoa > Arthropoda > Arachnida > Araneae > Nephilidae > Nephila > Nephila pilipes. The sequence goes on along the minus strand of BMAW01076938.1, from coordinate 285,441 downwards.
GCAGTTCTCAAAATAACTCTTCGAAATGTCAGTTCTGGTGCTGGGAACTCTGGTATTTTTAGTCAATTTCTATTTTATTCCTGGGGTCAAAATGTTAAAAAAAAAAACCCATGGGATTTTGGATCTCCGTTTTTGTTTTGTGTGTAATTTTAGAAGATGATCACAAATATGTCAATCATGAGAATCTCAGTACCAGAAGTTTCAGGTGTTTCTAAAATATCATGATCATAATAATTGCAAATCTATTGAATTTGTAATTGTATTATACTTTTCCTTGTTATTTTAGTTCTGTTACATGTCTTTCAAAAACCTCAGTTGCTCCTAAAAATGAATTTTTGCTGTTAAACTTGATACTTTGTCCATAAGAAATTTAATTCACTGCTTGAAATTCAACTATTTTTTGCCTTCCTACTCTGAATGTGTGTAATAAACTCATTCTATAATTTATGCTATGACTGCTCACATGGTTTTTGATTATGATATTATTCTTAAGTATTTCACCGATAGATAAATTTCTTTATATCTTTTTCAGACTTGTATAATTGTTTTTTTCCTAACAAATAAATAAATAAAAATGATACCTTACTTGACTGAGTCTAATCGACCCATATCACTAACATGCATAGAAAAATGAATAATAATATTTTTAGTATTTTGGAATGTTCTACATTTCAAATGATACTCGATAGATTTCATGAGATCGAAAAATATTTTCCTAACTATTAGGTTTTTACCCCTGATATGACTCTTATTTCATATGTGTTAAAAAAGAATAAACTTCTACTTTCAACTACGCACTATGAGGCCAAAGTTTCAGATGAGAAGGGAAAAGCGCCAGATATTTTATAAGCTATTATTACATAGTAAACACTGCCGATAAATTGGCCGTCGCGTGCACAAGTAAAGAGGAATATTCTGTTCTACAATATAGTATACCTGGCTGCAATAAATGAGTTTGTTGTTTCCATGCAAGTAAATCTTTCTTGTAATCAAAAGAAGCTGTACAAGTGCACTCTTTTCTAAAGGAACTGGGGGAAAATATTTGACTGAACTCCGCAAATGTATTAGGAGGAAAAAATATCTCAGTAATACAGTAAAAAGAAATCGGCAATGCAGAGGATTAAAAACCAGAAAATATCAAAACACTGAAAGAAGTAACGTGAAATTGTGATTGTTTATTATCGTCGCACTGAGAAGTAATATAAAGGCTATTGGCAGAATGCCCAAGGAGACCGAGCTCACCCAAGGGGCTTAGAACCAGCCCCCCCTGCACTTAGCATTTACTGACAAAAGATTTTTATAGTTTATATAATTTTTTTATATGTACAATATGTTTGCAGAGCAGGAAATGTATGTGAATGGAATAAAAAATTAACAGTAGGATTTTTTCTTGCAGAAATAAAACGTATAACAGGCTACGTATATTTGGCTAAATGGCACAATACAAAAAGCGTCCATAGACTCGTGAATTGAAAATGAAGTATAGGGCAAAAATATGTACAATTCTAAGAACACAATAAGGTAAATTAAAATATTTAGAAATGTAATCAAATATTGAAACAATTATGAAATTATTTGGGTAATTTTAAGGGGCCGTAAGAATACAGGATTGAAGCTTTAAATGCAAGTAATGTTCTTCACACACAGATCTTAGCCAAATGCGTTTCGCTTAAAAAATAGGACAGTTAAATGAAAAGTTTTGGTAAATGGTGAAGAGAAAACGTAGTGGTTAGAATCTCCAACAGAGCCACAAGAACACAAATTTGTGTTTTTCAAATTAAAATGATTTAAATTACAAACGAAGGGACCATGACCAGTTGAGAAGTAAATAATAAAAACAGAATTGGTATACAAACTCAGATTTGGTTTCGGAATATAGGACTGAACCCGAATACCGATAATATAAGTTGACCACCAGACATCCCATTGAGAAAGTAGCTCTTTTTTAAAATCTGAACTATATAAGACCGAAAAGCAGAGACATTCCTTCCCTCACCATTAGGGGCAGCGAGGCTTGCAAATGAGTCTATAGTTTCGTTGTAATAATTTCTTACGTGGCCGCGAACTCAGCATAAGTTGTATGAATCTGAATAAGTTGCTAATTTGTCTTTAATGATATAGTAATGAAGTAAGTATTTAATAGTAATGAAGTAATAAGACCGATTAAGACCTTATAGTAATGAAGACCGATTTGTTTCTGGTGTTCTGCGGTAGCAATATAAATAATAAACTGTCGGTATGAATGGAAACTTTGAAGTTGAGAGAGACGGTTCACAATACGGCAAATCCGTTTGCCGAAATCTCGGACTTGAAAACTGAATTGTGAGAATTCACTTTAAACATATAAGCCCTAAGTGGGCTATATTGACGGTAGATCTCGTAATTTTGAGCCTCTATCAAGTGACGAGGATGGCATCTGATCTGGCCCCTCCCTCTCCAAATTTCCACACATCGCTTACAGAAGGACCTCGACCAGACTTAAAGGTCCATCAGCTTCTTTACACGGCAGGGCTTCAGGGCTCGAACCCACTACTCGACGAAAGCGGTGCTATTCAATAAACTGCGAAGAATGCGGTCTAAAGATTGACAAACGCTCGTGAAATGTGTTTCATGTTTTTTGACATGAGCATGTAGGTTTGCACCGTAAATATTTTTATAAGAAAATCTACCAGGAATAATGAATGTCAAGCATAGTAAAATTATAATTAAAATTTTTCTATTACTTCCCAAGCTTTCAAATATTTCACATCGCTTTTACAAACAAAAGAAGCTTGCACCGCTTTTACTCCTGTATAGGAAGGAGGGGTAGGGAAGCAAGAGAAAGGTGACGGTGGAAAAAAAATATAAAATGGTCTATTATTAAACACAAAAAGTAAATTAAATGAATTTACATATGGACATAATATTTGCTATTCAAAATATGTAAACCACATTGGGTGAACTACATTAATAGACCCATAGAAGCAAAATATTTTTTTTCCTATAGAGAGGAAGGTTAATAGCTTGTACTGGAGAACAATACGCGATTTATTCAAACAATTTTTTGAATTTAGGTATAATTGAGAAACTAAGTGAAAATGAATGAAAAAACTATGAGATGTTTCTGAAAGTACACCTCCTAATTTTGAAAACATAATTCCCAAATTGTGATAAATAGAACGTTTAAATAAATAATGGCGTGCTTAATTGGAAAGCAGAAGAATAAAGTATTTGCCAAAATTAATTGTAACTTTAACCAATAGGTGGAACATCAAAGTTCCTTAAAAAAGTAGCGAAACTGTCCTTTGGAACTATAAGTAAAGTTTTATCATAATAGAATAGATAAGGCCTTCGTGCATTATAATGACTCAAATGAAGATAATATGTGAAAGCCATCTACTGAAATGGACATTACATGCCTCAAATACGAATTGTTGAAATTCTTCGGTGTTTAAGACTGAAAAAGTGTCTTTCTGCTTACCTTACAACAATAAGTCAACAATAAGCTCTAATCGTTTGGGAATAACTTCAAGTTTTCACTTTATCACTGAAATGTTTTCCTAGGAAGACAAATTCAGAAAAAAATATAGGGAAGCTTTTTTTGGTACTATTTTGCACGAATCATGAAGTACCACATGGTTCTTTCAAATAGACAAATTGCAAAGACAAATTATAAGATTTCAGTGTCTCACGTTGAATTTCTCGAATCCCCTGTTGTGAAAAAACCTCATGATGTTTTTCTGGATACTGAAACTGGCAACCTTTTAAAAGTGCAGTGTTCTTTTAAAAGTGCATAATTTTTTTCAGTAAGAAGTCTTAATAATTTTGATATTACTAAATTCATCAATTAGAGTTTTCAATTGAAGGCCTTGTTTTCCGTACGAAACCTCAATCACTGAAAGACGAAAATTCCAGTCTATTTTAATTTATTTTACGACTCTCACATTAAACGTAATACCAATGTTTCAAATCCACTCCATTGCGATACTACACACACACACACACACACACACACGGTGTCATTTCTGAACACCCAAAAGACATATTACATAAAATCAGTTGAGTAAAATGATAATTTTAGCCCAAATAGAATTTTTTAGTTCAATTTTTTATTAACGTCGCACTAGAAGCAAGACTAAGGCTATTAGCGAAGGACCTCGTAATTTTGAACCACAGTCAAGTGACGAGGACGACACCTGAGCTAGCAACCCCCTCTCCTAACATCCACGCCTTCCAACGGGAGGACTTTGGACCCGGACAGATTTAATGTGCATCATCCCCGGCTATGCTGTGGTACTTTAGCAGCCTAGGATCGAACCCGCGACTGAACGAAAACCGCCGGCCACGAATCTGAAACCATGACCACTAGGCTACCACGGCCCACCCAAATATAAACTACCGAACTAAAAATTCATCGTTTCAATCCAAACCGGTTATGTTTTCTTGCAGGAGAATTCTCAATTTAAAATATTCCAAAAGTTTACTTAGCCTAAAATATCTTTCAGAGTTATTATAAATACCCATACGAATTGTGTGGGAAGCAAATGAGTTTTAATATATATTTAGTTTTTTTTATAAATTAATTGGCTTTACGAATAGCCATCAAAGTTACGATAGAATCATTGTTCAGAACTAGAAATGAAAGTTAGCTACCCTTAAGATTTGGTATGAATGGGTTTGGCAAAATTTATTTAAAAAAGAAACCAAGGTGAATCAGTTTAGATTACAAAGTAAAGTCTTAAGTAACACTTATACAGTGTTATATTCATTTTTATATCTGTTGAGGTGCCCTTGGTAGCCTAGTGGCCATAGTCGCGTATTCACGTCCAGCGGTTTTCGTCCAATCCTGGGTTCGAGCCTTGATTCCACTAAAGACCCACCGTTTAACCGGAGCTGATGCACGTTAAATCTGTCTAGGCCCAAAGTCCCCCCCCCATTGGCGCAGTAGGGGAAATTAGAAGAGAGAGGTTCCAGCTCAGGTGTCGTCCTCGTCACTTGATTGAGGTTCAAAATTAAGAGGGGCGTTGACAATAGACGTCATGTTGCTTCTAGTGCAAAGTTAATAAAACAGATCAATTATATTTCGGTCGATTCCTATAGCATGATTTTTTTTTTCTGTTTATTTTTCTATTTCTTCAAAGTTCATTTCCTGAAATTGTTTACTTAAATGCATACAGAATGGAAGCGAATTGTATTATTTAAAATTTGAATGTAAAAGCATTTTTAGTAGAGAGATTAATTTTGTGAGTAAGAAAGAAATTAATTGTACTCACTGCTATATATACTAAAAGTATCACCAACTTATAGTAGCAGTGGCGAATTTAATTTAGAAAACATTAATTCTGGATTTAGAGCAATTTGCAAGTTCGCGAATAAATTTAGTTGAAGCTTGTTTTTCTCTCTGTGGGAAAAAAAACCACTAAGCAAATGTTTTGTAACCCTCTAAAAATTCGCTTTACATTTCTGTTCAATTAATCATTATTCTATTTGTCTCAAGTCAAGGTTGGCATTTACAATTTGACAGTATAACAACACATACATTATTTAATTAAAGAAAATAACTAATTAGTTCACCTTGTATAATTTTATTTCAAACTCTAGAAAGGATTAGGTCAAAGAAGTAAGAAGTTAAAACTAGAACAAATTACTGTTTAATTAAAAAATAAATAAATAGTTATAAGTGACAAAAAATTTATATCCTAGGAAATCAGGATAAAATTATTCCTGTCGCACAATATTCACACTGATTTGGTAATATAATAATTTAACTATACAAACCAAAATAATATATATAATTCATATAATTTTATAATTTTTATGATAATTCAGTTTGCTTTATTCAATTTTGCATTATAAATAGGAATTTTAATTTCTTAAGAATTGAAGAGAGAGGAGACAACTGTTTATATAAATATAAATGAAAATTTGAATTAACGATTTTTAATTTGAGAGAACTTAACTTAATAAACAAATATGTTTATAACTACCTAGAAATTTACAAAAGAAAGTAATTTTAAATAGATAACTATGAAAAATATTAATAAATACATCACAAATATATTTGGTGTTGGAACTGTTCAAAATACAGAAAAACTTTATATCTGCCAGTTTTTGGGAAACAGTATTTTTTCTTGTACAGTGTACATTTTCATCAGCCTAAACAGCAATATTTTTTAAAATTAAAAATTTGACACACATCCAAAACCTGGATCTATCTGGTAATTTACAATTTTTGAGTAAATTAGAATTTGCTTAAAATATTGATTGAAAAAAATGCAATGAATTGGCAAATTTCATTAAGATTTTAAAAATGTTTAAAAGGCTAATTTTATATTTTAATCAGCTCTATGAAGTAATCTCTATTGTCAATTTATCCTGAAAAGAGCGTATATGTTACAGTTTTATAATTTATTAACTTTTTTTTACTGAATTAGAGTATATTAAATTACTAATTCTCATTTTGAATGTTAGTCTGTTCATTATTATTTGTCTTAATATCATTGCTTTATTCGAAATAAGCAATTTTAAAGAATGACCTCTAAAAAAATAAAATCGAAATAAGTATTTCTGCTAATTTTTTTCCTCAAACTAATAAGGTATTATCCAAAAAGAACCTCAGGTTTTTAAATAAGTTGCCTGAATACTAGGCATCAATCATATCATCAATTTTCGATACAGAACACTTTGCTCTTTTTACGATGTTTCAGCATTGTGTTGCTTCAGCTGAGCAGTGGTATTATTGACGTTTTAATGAATGATTTTATTATCGAGAACTTTTACCTTAGGCTAAGAAAATATGCTGACAAGTAAATCGCTCCCTTCAAGGTGGTTTTTGCTCATATATATATTTGTCTTATTTGGAAGCATTTTCTTCGGATTATTAAAATATTTTTTCTACAAATTATTAAACATACATTCCATAATTACTAATATAAATATATTTATGGGACAGAAAACTTTCCCTTTCCTTGTCAACGTAATTAAAAGTCATGAAAAAGACCACCTCATAATGAATCTTTCAATGTTGGATTGTAAAGTTATTTCCTCTTTACTTTTTATTGACTCCTTCAATTTAGTGCTATTATTAGATAAAGAGACTTTGAAATAAGCTGAAAGCTCCGAACTATGCCCCCATCTTCTCTTTTTCTGTATATATAACTAAAATATATTGAAAGGCTCTCTACTGGGTTTATTTATATTATGATTTATCCATTCAAATTATCTTCATGCCAATAATTAATTATAAATTATACTTGTTAAAGCATTCCAGAAGTCTGAAAATGAATTTAAAATGGAGAGCTCGCGAACAAAATAATTTTGTGTCGTTTTGTGGACGCTTTAAGCCAACAGGGCTGACAATATGATTTTAAAAAGCATAAATTGGGGGTTTTTTTGGAATGTTTGTTGATAGTAGTCTTTTGATTCCTTCCACAGAACCTGAACCAGATTTCCAACCCAGATCTGTGGTGGTGAAGAAAGGAAAAGATGTCAAATCCGACTATACACTCAATCAAGAACTTGGAAGGTAAGTAGATTTGTGCAGATTTCTTATTTACATTGATCCAATACTTTCCTGAGATAGTGAAAGTCAAGAGTGAGTCATTCTCTCTGTATACATTTTTCTTACGAGGCAACTAAATTTGAACTTATTTGTGTTTAACATTTGGCAACAATCTACATCGAAATTTACTGGCCACTGAAAGTTATGCGCATATAAGTAAACCATAAAAACAAAAATTATTAAATTTGCAATGGAATTTTCGGTATGTTTGAAATGATATTAAATTTTGCTTTTAAATAAACATGTGTGAATTTGAAATGTGATTTTAAATATTCTATATACACATGTAGAAACTGAGGCTAAATCTTTTACGAAGCCTTCAACGCCTAAGAAAGTTCTATTTAATTGTCATTGAAGTAATCTGAATCCATTGCATTTTTTGTAATTATTTCTGTCGAAAATTTGGTTTATTTTTCCTCAGAAATATCGCAATTAATATATTCATTAGGCTCAGAATTTTTTACAATTGCTTTCATTTATCCCCTGTAAAAGACAAATCATCTTCACGCCTTTGAGTTTTTTTTTATTATCATTATAAATGTCTTATAAATTTGACTTATTTATTTGAAATTTTCAAATGCACCTTCTTAAAAAAAATGGTGTAATAGTAACAAGAGAAAAAAATTCAAAATAAAATGCACCCGTGTGATGTCATTTGAACAACTACTGTCATTTACACAATTGCTATTTAATTTTTAAAACAACTCTTTTCTAGAAATTTGCTCATTTTTCTAATCCGTAATATAATTTTTCCGTAACTAAATTGCTTGTAAATCTAAAAAATTTTCATGCAACTCCATAGTTATTTGTCACATGAAATTATAATTTGGGTAAAATTAATGAACGTACGACTTCATTTATCAAGGGCTTGATGTAAAAAAGAAAGAAAAGAAAACTGTATTTTGTCAGAAATGATAACTGAAATTAGAAAGACATTGAAAAACGAATACATGATTTAAGACTGTCTTCGCACCCAAAATCAGAGCAGTATTTTATGATTAAAAAATTCTCCAACATAACTATCCTGTTCTGACTTCTCTATCCTTTAGAGAGAGGAGAGTAGCCTATTTTACTAACTACTTATTTGTGTATGAGTCAATGCATATTACACACACACACACACGCACGCACACACACACACACACATATATATGGTGTGCAATGTGTTCCATATTCATTACAGTAAGCCTGTCTGATCCGCGCGGATGTTAACCCAACCAGTCACCGGGACAGACCTGGATCCTCTGAACAAAAATTTGAACTCTTATAGTACATAAAAGTACCAAAGAACACTCCACCTTGAGTCGTTCGTATCATATCCCATTAGCACATTGGCTCAACTAGCGTCTTAATTTTATTTTCTATGTTCTTGTTCAGAAACAATAACAAAGGTGAGCTTATTTTAAAAAGCGCACAGAATGTCTTTCGTGAGGGGGTAATAAGCAATGTATACCTAGTCAGAAAACCAACTGAAGAGCGTGGATGGGCAATACTAGATGCGGGGAGGGAATGCGACACGCAGATCATGATAAATAGCGGCAACCAGTCTGTCTGCAGCTAGCCTAATATATTTAGCCCAGAAGCCTATGCTTACAGAATGCTCGCTATATTTTGATTACAAATAATTTAGCACCCATTGTATTGTAACTTCAGGTCAGTTTCTTAAATTATATTTCGTACAAATACATTTATTTCAATAAAATATTATTTCCCTTAATTTATTACAGATTTTCTTGATTTCTCATACAGAATTCGGGTGGATTAATAGCTTCCCGTGACTCGAGAGGGGAAAGTTGTTACAGCTTTTAACGTGAGAATTTGAATTGGAGTTAAGAGAGGCAAAATTAAGAAAAAGAAATTGTTAACCCGAATTCCTCTAACACATTAATATATATATATATATATGCGGCCCGCAGTCTTTTGGGTTGGACAGGCCTGCTTTAGAGAGCTATCTTTTAGAAAGAACATGTTTAATTTGCTAGTAATTTTTTTACGAGCCAATCTCTTTTTTTTCCTTCCTAGTATAAAACATGTTCCATATTACATCTCCTGTACTGTAATGCTAAATGAGTTTTTAACGTGTCCAAGAGAAAAAATGCTTAGTTTTGGAATGTTTATAAAAATATCTTGAATAATAGCCAAATGAATGCTCAATAACCTCACAGATTTGATGAAAATTGGAACAATTTTCTGCCTGAAAATGTGTTCCAAGGTTGGATCTTCCTCCTTGACATTAGGCAAAGACAGCCTTAAAATCTAACGAAATGATTTGTAGTCGTAATGTGAACTGTTCCCCTTCGCTGTACAAGTCCAGTGACCTAGAAAGTCTTTTCCTCTTGGAGCCTCGAAAGAAACTGGTTTCTGTAGCTCCGGGCCAATTTCACAAGCGTCTGGGTTAAATTTCATTTATTATTTCCCCCCATTTATTTATTTGATTATGGCAGATCGCTTCCTCGGTAGAAAGTGAATGAGAGGTCAGATATTTTCTGTCAGAATTCATTTTCTTCCTAGCACGCAACACGATTCGTCTCATGATTGAATTTCGTTGAAGCGAAGCAAAAATCTTGAGCCTAAATCATACATTTTCAAGCATATTTAAAAAAAATTTCACGGAAGGAAATTTTTATATTTATATCAAGAATTAATGTATTTAATCGTTTCTTGCTCGATACGATTGCGTCTAAAAATGTAACTTTCAGTCTTAGGAGGTTTACAAATTCTTTACGTATCGATTTGTTCAACATTTTGAAGTTGAAGTAACTTGATAATTTATTTTTATCATAAAAGATATTTGTGAGTGTATTTGTTCTTGTTATTGAGAAGTAGATGGTAATATTACACATTTTTCTATTTCTCTAATACAAATAAATAAATATAAATAAATTAATTAATTTAATTACATTAAGAAATTAAATAAATAAATAAAAATGTTAAGAAAAATTTTATTTTTTGCCTTTTGAAAAATTTCCTGCCTAAAATTTTATTAAATCCTTTTAAACTAACTATAAGATACTCATAACAATTCTACAATAAAAGAAAATCCTGTGATCATCAATGAAATCAATAGAACAATATTGTTTTGAGCATCAGACGATAACGCACATGTTAATAAGCGATATTTATATATATAAAAAAAATCTGATATTCTTTAAAAACGTGTTGCTCCGAAGACAATAAAGCTTACATTTATTGGTTTTGATGCGTGATGTCTGTTCTCTTCCACAAGCTCTGAAAGGACCAGAATACATTAGATTTTCATATTTGCCTCAGTCATAATTGAAATGAGTTTGATAAAAGTTAACATGAGATAAAGAAGGAAACAAATCAAAAATTATTACTTCTTTTAGTTAAACTTCAGAGATGTGTATAATTTAAAACGTGAAAACAAAAATAAATAAATAAAATTAAAAAATAAAAATAATGATTACCACAGTTTGGATGATCCTTTTTTGTCTGTTGGAAGCTCTTTCCTCTTGAATTTTAATAATTTGCAATACACTATAAATACTTTTTTTACGTATTTTCCCATTTTTAGTTCAAAATTAAGAGTTTTTGCAGTACATGTGTATTATCTAGTGAATGTTTGAATTTAATATGTGTTAAAAATGCATGTAGAGATACATTATAAATCAAGGGATACATATTTAAAAAAAGTTCTTAATTATGCAAATAAAAGTTTTTAAAAATTTGAAAAAAAAAAAAAAAAAAACTGCATTAAAATGTAAATTTGAAATTCCACTAATTATCATTTATAACTGTTAATAGCGAACAGTTACATATTATGTTTTAACATTTGCATCTCATTTCTTTAGTCTTATAAATGTTAGCTGTTTTAAACAGTTATTCCTTCTATATTTGAATGACTTCTGAAATCCTCAAATTTTGTCTGTCATATCTTTTCTTTAAATCACTCATTCAGTTACATGAAGCAATGACTAACAACATGACATTGTCTAAAGTTAAACTATATGCAATTTTAATTTTATCGGTAAAACAAGAGAAATTTAACAGGGTTTTGTGAGGATTAGTTTGGTTTGTTTGTATGAGTTTATGGCTCTGAGTCCTTTTGGGACATATTGTGCCAAACACTAGGTAAAATATTTTCAATTAAATCAAGTAAAATCGATTAAAAGTAAAACAACAGGTAATGAACAGAAAAAGTCAAATTTTAAAATTTTCCATGTGGGGAGTATAGCAATTTCAAAATATTTGGTTGGGGATTTTCTTCAACCAAGTCAATTAAAGAAAGTGTATAAGATTTAAAATGTTTGATACGAACAGAGTTAAAAGCACTTCACTCTGTTAAAATCACAATCAGAGGACTAACGCAATGGTTACACATAGGAAGAGATTCTCTCTGAAAAATACCGGTGTGTCAACCTCGTATATTCGATACATAGGCACGTGTCAAATTTACACTTCATTATCTACAAGACAATTAATTCCAATGAGTAATTATAGGTTTCATATGATACAATTTATTTTCTGTTTCCTGATGCCATTGATCTTGCCACAAATTTGTGACTTAAATCATTTTTTTATATCACAATAAGGAATAGTTGGATACATTTCATCATATGCAGATTAAGAAGTAATTACAATTTCAGTTCCCTTCATACCCATATGAGAGAGCAGGGTTTTGTGAGGAATGATAGCATATAGTTGGAACAGACTCATAATAAATCTAATACTTATACACACCAATTTCTTACTAATCTCCCCTTTTTGCCTAGGATTTACTTAAAAAAGGATATCCATTAGGATTATTTGAAAAAGGATATCCATTTTTCTCTATCATACAACTGCCAAAAATTCTTAAGCAAAAGTGGCATTCCTCACGACTGACTGGTTTTACGATATGCCAATGGAATAGCAAATAGAAGAGAATTTATATTTTGTCCAAATGAGTATTTTTAATAACGTCGTACTGATAACATAATCATAATGTCTGATAAAATCCGTCATATTACATATTTCTTCTGCATTTTTTCTGCTTTAATTTAATCTTTGATGCCCCGATGCATTAATTATAAAATGAAGTGAAAATTTAAATGAGAGAAGTAAATATTGATTTTTCATCGCTACAAAATATTCTGAAAATTGTGTTTTAACAAGTTTGATGTAGTTGTGAATAATTGAAATTATTGTAGCACTTACAGTTGATTTAACCGATAAAAAGTAGACAGTTATGCTATACATTTAGAATCCTTATTTTGTACAGCAATTAATGAAAAATCTCAATAATCATAGATATTGAGCTTTTTGCCAAAAGTTATTCTACAAAACAAGCGAGCGTAATAAGCAGTAATTATGAAATACTTATATACCACAGAATACATAGGTATCATTTTTACTTTCAGATAATCTGATTGCCTATAAAAATATTAGATATTCTGTTTATCTATATTAATTTTGAGGATAGTTATTTATCGAATACGCGTCTAATCTCGCGGTCCTTCTTTTTTTTTTTTTTTTTTCTCTACACCCTGAAAATAAAGTATAGTTCCTCTGATGTACCTTTGAAAGTAATAACAACACTAATCTATAGCTAGTTGCTGACAAGGAAATGACAGACAAAAAGAGGAAAACCGAGTAATCGATTCGACATTTTTCTAACCGCTTCAGAATATCTTATTATTGTCACAAAACATATGAATGTGAAGGAAATATTTTCAAAAGAATAATAGATCACGAAATCCTTTCAAATGACAAACACATATTTAAAGGTAATAAAAACTTAAGATTTGTTCAGGTATGAGATAGCCTAGCGTTGTGTCTATGCCGTTGTTATTCAATCCTGTGACGCAAGTCTCATTAGATTGACCTTCTGTATGTCTGAATCACATAAGGAAAATAAGCTTAATGAATATGAATATTGAAACAATACTCAGATGCAATCGAGACAATTGTCAGTCATTGATGCTCAATTTTCAGCTATACCTCTGGATTATCCAGAAAAAAAACTATTCGCAATTCAAATTTGTATTACTCTTCGAAAAGATTACGAAAAAAGATTCTTTAGGGTGTTTTTTTTTAATCATAACTTGAAAGCGTAAGAATGTATTTAAATTTTAAATTCACTGCATTTATTTTAAGAAAAAGTTCCCATAGTTAAATCAAATTTTTAATTCCTGTTTTACATACACTGCTGAACATTAAAATTGCAATAACATGAAAGCAAAAAAAAAAAAAAAAAAAAAAAAAAAGATATTTACTGGGGTGGGAAATTAGTAGAAGCAGGGCAACTAAAAAGGCCCTTACCCGATTAGGAATGGAGACAAACTGGGTTTGGATGACAGAAACGGGCAGCTTATTCCACGCTGCTTCAAGTCTATGCCACACTCCATCAACAGTATTAGTTGGAGACGGGTGGCGGGCTAGTCTATCAGCAACCCATGATCGAATGTTTTTAATGGATGACAGATCTTGAGACCGTGCAGGCCAGGGCAACAATCGAATACCCTGTGTATCGATCATCATTTGACCGAGGTTCAAAATTACGAGGTCCGTCACCAATAGCCCTTGTGTTGTTTCTAGTGCGAAGTTAAAACCAAACTAAACCAAACCCTGTGTATCGAGGAAGGTCAGAACACGACGTGTAACATGTGCATTATCTTGTTGGAATATGGCGTTTTGCAGGCCTCGAAGATAGGACCCCTCCACTGGATATAACATGTCAGAAATGTAATGATCTGAGTTTAAATATTGTCGATCCGAATTAGAGATGTACCCAATGGCTGCCCAAACCATCTCACAAGTTGCAGGGTCCCTATGATATTATCGAATGCAAGCAGGTGGCGAGCGGTCTCCTCAGAGCCTTCAGGCTCGTATAAGGCCATCAGAATACTACACGCAGAACCGAGATTCAACTGAAAAGATGACTTTGTGTCTCTCCTGTATCCAGCTTTGTCTTTCGGCGCACTAGAGTAGCCGTCTCTTTCTATGTTACATTGTCAAGGCAAGCCGAAGTGATGATCGTCTACGCTGCTGCAAATGTTGTCGCATTATACGAGCGGATACTCTGCGTATTCCACGCATGCCATTTCCTGACTAATGGTCTGTGATGTGATTGTATGGTTTTGCAGGGCCGACCTCAAAATATGTCTATCCTCTCGAATGTTAGTCCTGGGAGGGTATGGATATCTTGCATGGTGTTCAGTATGACCCCCAGCAACTCATTGATTTCATATTTGTATGACAGTGGTTGGATTTTGACGAATGCGATGGGCAATATCACGGAACGATAATCCACACTCTAGATAAGCTACTATTTTGCTTCTATCGATTTCCGACACTTGCTGGTAAGCATTTATTCTTTTTATTCCAGATATAACTCGATATTCTGAACAAACTCCGATCTTACAAAGCGCCTTTTGAATGAGAAATACACTGAACAGCTTTTCTTTTAATCGGTGCTTCAGATGTCGTTTCTCCCTCCTGCTTCGTCTGAGTGCACTGAAATACGATTCATTTGCATATCCTAACCTCTTCCTCCTTTTTTGTGATTTTGACGTTCGTCAGGTTATTCCTACCTGGTGTTGCAATTTTAATGGCCAGTAGTGTATATTTTTTACCAAATCACGCTCCAATGAAATTTTGTTACAGTGAAATAAATAAAATATGGAATATTTAATCACTGTTTAAGTAAGTAATTCATCTCTAAAGAAACAACAGAATTTACTATTATCTTTTACAGAATTTTAAATCTCAACTTCAACATTTGTCAACGTTTCACATGGAACATTTCTCATTAAAAATGTTCGTCATTTAAATCTTTATATATATATATATATATATATACTATTATCTTTTAAAGAATTTTAAATCTGAACTTCAACATTTGTCAACGTTTCTCATTTGGAATATTTCTCATTAAAAATTTTCGTCATTTAAATCTTGATATATATGTGTGTGTGTGTGTGTGTGTGTGTGTGTGTGTGTGTGTGTGTCTGTGTGTGTAGTAATCCAGAGATTGTAGAATTGTAGAGTTTTTTTTTATTTCCGTTCAAGTGTGATTACATTCCTTTTCAGTGTGACCTTTGCAATCTGGGTCAGAAGTAATGAAACTGGAACGCGTTCCAGAATGAGTACTGTAATGAAAATGATTTAATTAAACACAATTGAAACAGCGCATGAACAAGAATTCGTATTTCTTGTATATTAATCGTTGACGCGACTACTTTAATGTATACATTATACACATATTTTCATATTCTGATTATTTCCCATTCTTAGTCATTTTTAATACATTATTAAATATTAAAGAGCAGTAATGATTTTTAATGATATCAAAAAATCATTGTTAGAAAAAATATTATTGATTTCTAAAAATGAATTGATTCTAATACAATTTTTTTTTTTTTTTTTTTTTTTTGCTCTCGTTTTTTCTTTTTTTTTTTTTAATAATGAGTACTTCATCGCTTCTTATTAATGAACGTAATGATAATGAATGATGACAGTAACTATAAGGTAATATTATAGTGAAAAGAAGTAACCCATCTGTTTTTTATGCGTGATTTCGTTTTCACTGGCTAATTTTTAGAATTTTGCAAACTTTAGTTTTGTTATTGAGAATCGCAATAGCTTATGGTAGAATCACGAACTGATTTTTGCAGCTTTGAGAGTTCGAATATCAGTTTCGACGAGGTCTTCCCGATACATGGACTGGACGACTGTATTGAACTATAAGTTCCATCTCTAATTATCTCGTTCAAAATTAGAACATTTTATTAATTCAACATTAATGGGTAAGAACTGACATTATTGGATACTGAAAATTTACATGTATTGTTATTGAGAAATTAAGTAAATCTCTGTCAACTATTCTATTGCTGCAACCCAAGGTAACGAGTAAAATGAAATAAAAAGATTTATGTTTAATTTTTCTTTTATTAGTCTCAAATTGAATTGCTGATATCTAAATTATTAATTGTTCCTTTTTTATTCCTGAAACACTTGCATCCAACAGTGGAAAAGAGATTTCCCTCTTTTTTTTTCTTTGGGAGGGGGAGGTAGTTTAACAAACAATACGATAAAATTAATTACGGACTTTAGTGGTGAACAATTGTTTAAATTAACAAATGTTACTGTATATCAGCTTTTAAAATTATTTGTCAATATTTAGTGGTAATGAATGCTTCTGACTGTTAATTTCTAAACATAATTTGATATTTGCTTAAGGAAAGAATGTTTATGAAAAAATGGACTTTAAATAATTTCGTAATTTTCTGAGCTCAACAACCCAAATGCAAATGTGTTTCTATCTTCTTTCAGAGGCAAATTCGGTACCGTTCATCGGTGTACCGAGAAGGCTACAGGCAAAGTGTTTGCGGCTAAGTTCATCACCACCTTGAAGCCCCAGGACCGCTTGGACGTGGAACGAGAAGTAGAGATCATGACTGTTCTCCAGCATCCTAGGCTGTTGCAGTTGTACGATGCCTTCGACGATGGCAAGAAAACTATGTGTCTCATTCTAGAAATGTAAGATTTCATTTTGAAGAGCAATTTTTACTAAAGATATTACCGGAATTCAAAACTTATCGCTAAATAATATCATTTCAAAAATCAATTTTTGTCATCTGTGTAGAATAAAGGTTTGAATATATGTTTACATTATTTGAATTCATGTGAAATATGTTGATTTAAAAATTTTCTTATACAAATTAGTCAAACATATAAAGAGACTTGCAGTCAGAGCTAGAAATGATTATGAAATTTGAAGAGACTGGAGACTTGGGTATACTGCCAGGGAGAGGGAGGAAACAAAATGAAACTGTCGAAGATGTCGCTTCTGCTGTGGTTGAAAGAGCCTCCAGTTCCAGCTATTCTTCAGCAAGTGCTCGATCGGTGTCGCGAGAGTTGGTAATTCTTAGGTCGACAATATGAAAAATTTTGCGATCCATTTTAAAAAGGTATTCGTATAAGATGCACGAAAATAGTCGTATAAGATCTACGTAGGGCAAATACTACAGCCTCAAGACCACCAACACTCTCTGATTTTGCTTGTCGGTTTTTGGTGAGAATGGAAGTTGATGAATTGTGGTCTTGGAAAATTTTGTAGTCTGATGAAGTGCACTTTTCTTAGATGGAGCTGTGAATAATCAATATTGCCATATATGGGGAGCTTCACATCCTAATGTCCTGCACCAACAACTACTGCATTCTGATTACATGACTGCATGATGTGAATTTACTGCTGATTTTATCCTCGGATTGGTTTTCTTTGAAACTCTCATTCCTTAAGGTCTTAAAACGGGCTCTGTCACGAGTGCACTGTTCAGGGAACTCCTTCAATAGCAGGTCATTCCTGCTTTATAGGAATGGCGATGTTTGCAGACCACTGTTTCCATGCAAGATGAAGCAACTCCCCACGTAGGGCATCAAGTCAAAGCACTGCTTTGATCTAACTTTAGCGAGAATCGTGTAATATCCAGACCTTTTCCGGATGCCTGGCCACCTCGTTCATCCGACTTAAATTCCTCTCATTTCTGGTTGTGGGAATTCCTAAGAGACTATGTTTTTGGAGAAGGAATAAGGACTTTATCTGAGTTGAAAGCAACATTATACGCCATGTTGCTAGAATCTCTCGAGAGTTTCTTCACGCTACCATTAAACACTCTATAATGCGCTTTCAGCACGTAATTGATGTAAATTTAGCACACTCTGAGCACATTCTGTAATTGAATAATTTTTTTTTAATTCTGACAGATTTTTGATCCTTCTTTAGGCATTACAATTCCCTCTGGAGGTCAAAGTTTGAACTAATTTTATTGCAGAAATTCTTTCCCATGGTCCATATAACGTATATACTAAGTTTCCTCAGAATTTCTTAAGTAGAATAATAAGAGGGGTCTGAATAAGGTCAATTTAATAATAACCACCATGTTATATATATATATATATATATATATATATATATATATATATATATATATATATAAAGTAGACAAATTAGCATATCAGCGGAACGAAGACCATTTGCGAGATTCACGAGGGTGAGGTACGATACGAACGAGGGAGTGTCGGAGAGGGATAAAACACGCCGCTGCTGTAAGTTCAGCATTTCTGAGAAAGAAATTGCATGACTTATATCAGTTTATACGGCGTTGAGTTGCTGCCTCAGTATGAAATGTCAAATAATCAATCTGTTAGACGACGTCAAGATGATTTTACCCGATGTTGATTTATTAGAAAGATAGAGGAAGATCAAAGTATGGCTGCGGAGTTCGGGATTGCTTACAGCACCGTTTCACGACTTTGAAGATAATTCCAAACTACAAGAGCAATTTTCAGACGGTTCAGCAGTGAGAGAAATCGCTAGACACACTGCACAAGCGATTGGGCAAACGATATTACATTTAACCGAGTCCAGGTGGCTGCACAGTAGTGGTCTGTTTTCCCGATGACATGCATGGTGCGTATCTTTAAAGCTGGCTCAGCAAGAAAGGCATTTTCTGTGGTGCCAGAAACACTAGAATTGGCCAGGTAATTAATGGGGTCAAGTACTCGTTATTGATGAGAGCAGGTTTTGTCTGAATAGCGATTCTGGATGTATACACATCTAGAGAAAGCAAGGAACCCGCAATATCACCTCCAACATCATTGAAAGTGACCAGTTTGGAGGTCGTGGTATTCTCGTTCGGGGAGGCATCATACTTGGTTCCGCACCGATCTTCATATCTTCGAAGAAAGCTCATTTACTGGGCCCCGCTATTGTAACGAATTTCTCCTTCTATATGTGCGTCGTTTTAAAGACGCTATGGGTCTATAGTTTCTTTTCGTGGACGACAATGTGACAGCTCATCTTATAGTAGATGTCGAAGAGCTGTTGGACAGTAAGGATAGTGAACGCATGGATTGGATGGATCTAACTCCCATTGAGCTTGTATACGACATTCAACGGAGATGCTTGACAGCACGGAACGTACCGCCAGTAGCGTTTCCGGAGCTGTGATTGTTGGCACAAGACGAATGGGTTACAATGTCTCAATTATTCAATGACAACCGTATATTCAGCATGGCCAGACGATGTGAAACCTACATAGCAGTCAGGGTAGATCATATCCTTTACTAAAGGCTGGATGTTTCTGGCTGGACACCTGTCACGTCGATGTTTCGGTTCATAGCCACATTATTCTTTATGCTACTTTTCCAATAAAGCTCCTTTTTATCCTTTTGACTTCCTTTTTGGAAGAATCCTTTTTGTATTCGAATTGTAAAAAATTTAGTGATATGTATTTTAAAAAATCATGCTGGGTTATGCTTTCATTTTTTAAATTAATCACTAAATTTTAAGATTTACAACATTTTTCTGGACCTTTTCTGTAATTTCATGTGCGTAGCTAAAATTTCGTACTGTGTCAAATGCCATAATTGTGTTAGACAGACTTGTGGAGCTGGAGTAGGCTCATCGACATGAACATATTCCTCTGCTTCTTCGACATTATTTTTATTTCTTATACCGTCACACATTTTTTCTATGCTTGATCAATTGAAATATAATCACAGAATTTCACACCAGACCCATCCTCTGCAACCCACCACCAATCTTCAATTACATTATCATCAGCAACATCATCATCATTTTCTTGCTCATCTGCTGGGCATTTTTCTTGATTTTTCTCTCGTAACCGCACTTCACGAAAAAATTCTGGATGGCTCAAGTGGTTAGTTCCTGCAGTGTTGAAAGTACATAATGAATACCCTGCAGAATGTTTATTTTTGGAGTAGATTTCTTTGATAGTTCCATGAAACATATTTTCAATAGCTATCTCCTGTAAAATTGCTTTAAACAATTAATTATCCCGGCATCAAGAGGCTGCTCAACAAATGTACAATTAGCTGGAAAAAAATGAATTTAATGTTTTTCAAAATCGAAGTGTCTGGTGAGTGCGCTGAACGATTGTTAATAAATAGAATGATTTTCCTTTTTTGAACGCCGAAATATCTATCAAAATCATGAAGAAATTTTGTTAAAACATCATTTTTCATCCGTGCTTTGGCATTCGAATGGTAGATTACTGACAGTTTCTTCACATTCTTGAAGCCATCTAGGTCTAGCAAATTTACCAATAAAGATGGGTACTCTTTTATCAGAAACGTCCTTATTCGTGCTTAGTAGCACTGTAAGTCTTTCTTTGGAAAGTTTACCACCATGATAAAACTCTCCTTTAAACACTAACGTTTTCTCTGAGAAGCATTTTTAAAACAGACCTGTATCATCTGCTGTATAGATGTCACAATCCTTATATCCCTCCAGTAACTTCGGAAGTTTTTCAAACCACATTTCTATGCCATCACATTTAGTACTGCGGCACTTTCGCCACATAATTTCCTGGATATCAATCCATGGCGAAATTTAAAACGTGAAATTCACCCATTTCATGCAGGAAAAGTACCCATGCCATTTGAGGCAGCTATTTCAAGCGCCTTCTCTTTAAGAATATTCCCATTCACAGGAATATTTGAATCACAAGCCTGTTCTTTCAAAGCAAAGAAAATTCTTTCTAACTCACCGTAAGTAGACATTTGGCTAGTTTCCCCCTTTTTTGCAGAAGTTCCGTACTTACCAGACTACTCTCTAATTTCTCTCTTTTTCAAAATTATCGAATTCAAAGTTGAAGGCGTTATACTTAAACATTTAGCTATGTTATTTTTTTTTCTCAAAAGGATTCTTTTTCATCTCATCTACGATATGAAGACTTTCTTCCAATGGTCGAATTTGTTTTCCCATTCTTAAAATTCACAGAACGCATAAAATTTAGCGCATTAAATAAAGCGCAGAACGCATTAAATTGAAAGCTCATACTCTTGAAATTAAATATGTGCATACTACAGAGTTACAGATTAGTCATGAATGAGAAAGAATGTAGCAGCTGGCCGAAATGGATGCATCCCCCCTTCTTGCAAGGAATAGAATAGGCCATTTTCTGAACAAGAATACGTGTTCAGCTTTCAGTAATTCACAAGTACATACATGTGACAATATCTGCACCAATCCCTGTCCCTCCCCCCTCTAAAACAGCACAAGGGAGTTATTTTAGGATAAAAGAAGTAATTCCAGTTTGTATGCCGTATAGATCTGCTTGACCTTCCACTTCATTTCGGTGATCATTTTTTCTACGATGAATGTTGGAAAACAAATTTTTGAAGAACGGTAAATTCGAGTTTCGTTATCGTTATTTAAATACAATTTGTACATATATATATAATTTTATTTGATGCATTTAAAACTTTTTTTTTTATTTTTCAAGAGTATATTGGTTAAATAAGATTATAAAATAAAGTTATGCGATCATAATCACAGATTTTCATTGCCAAAAGTATGTTCTATTTATTATTTGTTTGATGGATGCTCAAAGTTTTCCTTTTAAAATATTTTGTTGTTAAATTTGTGATAAATCGACAAAAGTACTAAAATTATAGAAATTTCAACATTTGTGGGAATTTGCAGACAAAACACGAGAAAGTGAATACTTCGACCGTGTAACGTGTAGAGGATAATTGGACAAAAGGTGGAGGACAACCTTTTTTTGTTAGAATTTTAAATAGATAATTTAATACTACCGAAATATTGGGCTTATTAATATACAACTATTGAAGATGGATGAATTCCTAATGAAATTCATACTATAACCAACTTCTTAAGGTATTTGGAAATCAATTGCTTTTCTCTCTTTACAGCATAGAAGGAGGTGAGCTGTTCGAAAGAGTCATTGATGAAGATTTCATTCTCACAGAGAAGGCAGTCACAATTTTCATGAGACAAATATGTGAAGGAGTTGAGTACATGCATTCAAAAAATATTCTTCATTTAGACATGAAGGTAAGATTTTTTTCTGTTTTGGTATTTGTGTAACTTAACGCTTTTCACTTAATTAATGAAATCTTTTCACAGTGCACAGTTAAAATAACAAACCACGTGATCCAGGAAAATCGATGATTGTAATTTTTCAAAAATAGGGGCTTTTTCTAGCCTCGTGTTCTTATGCGGAAAGTTTCTAGCATCCTTGCATAGTTGTCTTGGAAAGCGAAACTCCCGACCCGACATTGATAAATACACATTAAACAATATGAAATTGTACTTCGTGACATTGGTTGTTTCTATGTTTTCTCTTCATGCCACACTCAATTTTTCTATGAGTTAGTAATTAAGAATAAGTTACTACGATGAATTTGTTTTTTGATTTCAGATATTTTTTTTTAAAATTGATTCCGAACTGAAATCTAATCTTTAATGTATCATTTTTCTTATGTTCATTTTGCTGTCTAATGTTTCAATTTTTTGATATTAGCTGAATGTTAAAAATTCTCTCAAGTGCATGCTAAATGTTATTGAAAACTATCTTTCGAAAGATTTAGTGGCAATATCAAGTGAAATGCCTCACGAATTTCGTTTTTCGAAAATTGATCTAAAGGTAAATGTATTTATATACTACCCATATCCTCAAATTTTATCTGCCTATTTCTTTAGTGCAAAGAATATTGATAAGTCTCGTATAATAGCAACATTTGTATCATAAGCCGAGCAAACGCTTTGCAGGAAATGCGCGTTTAAGTACAGATTCTTAAAATGAGGGATTTAATTGTTGTTCGTATCAGTTGAAACAGTATTTAAGGTTTGAAGGTACCATTAGGAAGGATTTCTGTAGTGAATGATAATCGGTCGCTTAGAAGCTGGATAGACATTGTCTGAAATAACAAGGTAGCTGAATGTTTGATGACACATTACCTCCATCTTTTGAAAACATCTTCTAGACTTTGGGATTATTATTTTGGAATATTATACAAGGATTTTAGACGTATAACAAGCAGAGTCTGCTTCTATGTAAGAATAACTTCTAGAGAACCCTTTGTCAGTAACTGTCCCACCAAACAAGGACTGGTCATTTAGGCAATTCTGCCTGCAATTGTAACTGGAACTTTAGTATCGCAACAAATTACCGTTTACGGAAGACTTGGTGAAAAAACGTGTTTTCCTTACGTGTTATAATTAAATAGAACCTGAGTTAATTGGGGAGAAAAAAGAACCAACATTAGAGAATATGACCGTTTAGGTGGGTAAAATCGGTCTATATAGGAAGATATATTGATCAACAGATACGATAATTTCGAATTGATTATTGAAATCAATTATTGAAGTTTTGGAATACTGAAGTAGCTAGAGATGATCAAGAGTTGTATTCCCTTTTATGAATCATTATGCATGTCCGTATTTAGATCCTACCTAGATAGTGAATTTAATGAAATTGATAGTACTGAGTGAGTGAATGAACTAAATTGAGTACTGCACACTATAATTGAGTACTGTATACATTATACGGGTTTTAGCTTAAATCAAATTCAAAATTAAATTTAATTCTGAATAATTATTTCCACAAAGAATATATGGAACGCATTTGTCCTGTTTTAACTGTTTCATTATCAATTACATTAAATTCCATTTTACCGTTTATGCTTTTCGTTATGATGCTGTTTATCTCCACAAAACCTTCATCCAGTTACTGTGTTCACGAAAAGTTAGTGTTTTTATGTTTGCAGAAATATCTTTAGAATATCAGTAAATATGATGAAATGCTGAAAGTTTCAATAAGGAAATTTAACTTTTAAATGAAATTGTAACATTATCAAAGACTTTTGAGAAGTTTTAAGAAATTCTATAACAATCTGATAACATTACTTTGGTAGGATTTGGATCATTTTTGGTGAATATGGGAACTCAATAACAAGTATATCTTGAAATTTTAAGCTTCTTACACTAATTTTTTTTAAAATTCTCATGATATTTTAGTTCGATAAATACTGTAAAAAAGAGTTCAAATTTCTATTAGAATTTTTATATAAACTTTCGAAAACAAAACTTTTTGTAATGGATAGTGTTTTCTTTCAGCCAGAGAATGTCTTGTGTATCAGTCGCACTGGTAACAGAATTAAGTTGATCGACTTTGGCTTAGCCAGGAAATATGATCCTAAGAAGAAACTGAAAGTTCTCTTTGGTACACCAGAGTTTGTGGCTCCGGAAGTTGTCTGCTTCGAAAATATCAGTTACACAACCGACATGTGGAGCGTTGGAGTCATTTGCTATGTTTTGTAAGTGATTAATGGAACTTCAGTCATTATATAAAAAGCAGAGCCCTTTAATAGAGTCTTCCCGGAATCTTTTACTTTTGAATCTGAAACTTTTTGAAATAAGTTTTATTTTAAATGCAAAAAGGATTCCCAAAATCCTACTGCTGTTCAGATATAAAGCTTTATATTCAAGCCTAAAAATTATATAACTATTACTCGTCTATTGCTTAGCAAATATTTCATGTAACACAGTGGCTCTCATCCCTTTAGTATTTGGCACCCAGCTTATTATTCTCGTCCCCGATTTAATTTTAAGTTTTTCAGTCATCGTACTTCCCTTCATATTTGGAGCCCTGATATTTTTCTGCGTAATAATTTTGTATTGTATAGAAACTTTTTTAATACCATCGTCATATTGCAACGACCGTTCTTCACTGTTTAATTCTACAGACATTATAAGGTTTAATTAAATATTCAATAAGGTAACCAATATAATTGAAGAGATATCAGAAAAAAGACAACACAGTTTATTAACTATTTTCATAGAATATGTAAGGTCACTCTCTCTCAAATCCTTATTAACATACTTAAATCCTAGCTGTTAATAAAACAATAAAGTCTTAGCTTACCAACTCACTTTCACCGATTGAGACTCTTCTTGAATATAACAGATGCGACTGAATAATTCTAACCAAGAGTCCCTTCGAACCAATTTTTTCTAACAATTAATAACAATAACTCACTCCAATGTACAAACATTTTTTAGCCTATTGTTATCAACTGTCTCGCTTCTTATTCCTTTCAATCCTATTTCACATTTTTTCACTATCCCGAATTCTATTCTTTTCCCTTTAGTTATATACTTCTATCCCTCATTCAAGTCTATTTCACTTATGTAAAACTATCTCTAATTCAATTCACTACGCTTCGTACGTTCATCGAATTTGCCTTATCACGTTTCATTTTGTTGGCAAGGAGTTAGAACTTTATGCAATTCAAATAACGTTTAAGTCTTCGAGGTTAGTGAAGAGAAAACTTCGAATAGCCCAATGTCAAAATGTTAATATGACATTGTTAATTTCTTATGGTTTGACATATGAAGATTTCTTTTATGGCTTGACTTCCGACACCCAAAAATTAAGCCGTAGGGATAATTATACCCTTATTAAGTAAATTTTTAACAGAGTTGTTCATTTAAACAGATCCCCTTATAGCAACATCTAACTACAAAAAAAAAAAAAAAAAAAAAAAAAAAAAAAAACCACTTTTGCAACTTATGTTCGAAATAAAAAAAAAAAAAAAATCCACCAAGCGTTTGCTAAGTATAAGAAACAAGAAAATCAATGTCCTATCTAAGAGTAGCAAGCCATTCAAGTAACTGATCGAGTCTACTGCCATAAAATGTTGATTGCTGCATTTGATGACACTCCATAACTCAAAACGTTACCAGGAACAGTACGATTCGAAACGAATCCATGTCAAGAACAGAAAATATGTGGTAACTCACTTGGCCATTGAATGTTTTTAAATTTTCTAAAAATTCCATGAGTATGACGACTGCCACATCCCAAAAAATCGTCACCATAACTTTTCCGGCCAAGGAGGCCACCTTCTGAGGTGCAGATGTACCAGAAACAATCATTTGTTTTAATTTTTGCTTGTTTCAGGTGTATAACGAGGAATCCATTTAATATCGACGGTGACGACTCGACGTACAATGGATAACTTTTCGCCCCCCTTGTACGATCAAATTTTTATTTGGCAGTCGTTTGCTGCCAAATCAAAACTAACCTATGAATCAGTATTACATTAGTTTGGGTGCTATTTAGTAATTGGAAGTACTCGATGGTAACACTAATTTGCCTTACAAACGCCAGTAGTTACTTTTTGAGTCACTTTCGTTGATTAAGCCAACATAAGAGTTCGTACATGTATATATGGAAACGGCTAATTATTTTTTTTTTGATTCATACGAATTTTTTTTAAAAAGTCTTTGTTCCTTAAAATTCTAAATTTGAAAAGAAAACTTTTGAGAGCCTGATAACTCTATGTATCAAACTTATGAGAAAAAGTAGAGGAAATATGTGTGATGAAGAGTGTGATTTTTATGCAGGCTTTCCGGTCTATCGCCTTTCATGGGTGACAGCGATATGGAAACAATGGCAAATGTCACGAGAGCTGAATGGGATTTTGAGGATGAAAGTTTTGATGATATATCGGAAGAAGCCAAAGATTTCATTTCCAAACTTTTAGTGAAAGACAAATCGTAAGTGCTTTTTTTTTAAAAAAAATATATATTGAAGAAAGATGATTCAAGGCTTTTGTAGATTCATATTTAATTCTTTATAACCATTTCAGGAAAAGATTAAATTCAACCCAAGCTCTTCAACATAAATGGCTAAGGGTAAGTCTAAAAAGTATATTTTGAACATTTCTGTAGAGTACTTTTGCAATAATTCATAGATTCGGAGTACGGGAACAACTGTTTAATTCCATGAAGCATATAAAAATGTAATGAAAGAGATCTATTTAAATTTGCATTTCCAATAATAAATATTATTTACAAGTATAACAGTGCTAAAAATTTATAGTATAGAAATACAGTTCTTTCATTTTTTCAATTTAAATGATATTTTTAATATTTATGGATCCAAATGAATTTTTTCCTGGGTCATTGTAATGGATTTAAATCAATTCCTTTCAAGCGCCTTTTTACGCATATTTTTTTTCCTGTATATTCAAATATAATTAGTTGATTAATCACTTACCGAATGTTTATTTACACACTTTTTTAGTAGTTTTTTGGTGAATATTTAGTTCGATGGCTTCATTGCAGAATTCGCTAGAAATTAGACCAAATGTAAACTCATCTTAAAGAGGAGTTTGAATTCTTATATATATATATATATATATATATATATATATATATATATATATATGACTTTATAATTATCTTACAGAAAAGTATTTTAAAATATTCCTATGTATTTCTTTTAATACAATGCATAGTATTTACAGAAAGAAAAGAAATGCGAATGAAAGTCTTTTTCTAAGAACATGAGATGAACCCAAACCTTAGAAGAATGGACAAAGTAAAGCTTTCAATCCGAAGAGCTTCACAGCGAGTGAAATACACGCTGTAATGCCTTCCTGCTCTGATTTGGATTATTGGCCGTTACTAAGCCTTAAGTTGATATCGTCAAGACTCCCTTTAATATCCTTGAAACCAAATAAATGTTCCGAAGAAAGATTTTCATCTCAGGATTTATTTAAATCAGATTCAAGAAGTGTTTGAGCATAATACAACTATATCGGTATTTGAGGAAGCTGATATCGTATTGTTCTGAAAGGCAAAACGCGATTGACGAGTTTAATACTCAGCAAATGAAAATCGACTGAGAATAAATAACTTATAACACTCTTATGGCTCAAATACAGTTAATAAGAAATGAAATCTTAGACTTTGTTCAACACTTTTCCATTCTACAAATAATGATTCATTAGTAATACACTCAAAATTGTTACATTTTAAAATCTATTGTCTTATAAAAGGATCGAAAAAACTCTTTTGCTCTTTTTGGGATAAAAGATAATCTGTTGCTTCACTTATTCAATTTACGCCGTTTTTAAAAATGTTCCTAAATTTCATAAAATAAATTATTGACTTCGTTTGTAGAAAGAAAAATCATTTTGATTATTATTTTTTCTTGAAACAATCAAGATACGCTCTAAAGCAAAACATCATTTCCCCCTTTTGAATAATTTAAAGTTTGATATCTTTTTTTTTAAAAAAAAAATAAGTGTTTCTGATTGAGAAGAAATTGGAAATTAATTTTATCTTACAAAGAGATCGTTAATTTAAAACAAAGAAAGAAGTCCTCAGTTCCGCAGTTTAGAAAGCCAAACTCACTCAAAACGTTCAAAGAACAAATAGGAGCTAAAACAGTAACTTTAATAATTAAATTATTTCATAAGACTCAGCTTACGAAGTAAATCAAAAGTAATTCCAAACTGACACGAATGAATTAATGAAATGAATTAGACTGAAAATAGGAAAATAATTTAAATTGCAACTATGATTTTAGAGAAGCTGAAAATTATTTTAGTCATATTATTATTTTTAAATATATTTTTCGTGACAGCTACAGTGGTGATTGTCGACATTCCTGTTCAGGAAATTGTACAATTCAAGGTATTAATAATACATTTTGATTGCATCCTAGAACGTAGTTATGTGCTAAATTAAGAAATGCAGTTTACTTTAACTATATGCATAAACAACTTCGGGAAATGAAAGTTGAGTCGCTGGAATAAGCTTTAATATAACAGAATATAAAACGAAATAGTGGATTAACTTAAAAAACGAAACAACTATAAGTAAGCGAACTATAAAATGAAACAACTATAAATAAAAGTAAACCTCTCAAAATACACAAACCTACTTCATAGAAATATTTCACAAGTTGGAAACCAAGAGTAAATTTTTCAAATAAGTAAAATCCACTATTTGAAATTCTTTATTCTCCTTTTTCAGAGGGACATAAAAAAACAAGAAACAACCATCGACAAGAAAAAACTGAAGAAATTCGTCATCAGAAGACGTTGGCAGGTAAGATATTCTACTTCAATTTTTGTAAATTGTTTTCAGCAAATTTAAAGAGGGCTTCAAATAATAATGTTAAGAAATTCATGTAAATTAATTATATTTCTAGATTCTTTATTAGTAGTAAAAGCATTTCCTATCCTTCAGCGTGAAGAATATCGCTCGAAAACAAAATATTAGAATATGTGTAGGTTAGTTTGAATTCTTGTCCTTCATGAAAAACAAGGGGCAATGTCTATATAATATACAGCCACGTTCAAATGACGACACATCGTCATTTTATCTATCTCACTCTCCTAACTTCCACAGCACGCAAAGTGAGGAATTTGAGGTCTAGTTCGTATTGCAGCCCTTTTTATTTCCCGCAATGGTCGTCGGTGAACTTGAATCAAAATTACCTGTCATAAAGCCTGCCCCATGAGCACTTGGCTATTACAACCTTTCAAATATGTGTGAGAATAAGTTGTATAGAAAACTATACATGTGAATTTTTTGCTATAATAGATTTCAAAGACTTTTTAATTAAGTTATTATCCTTCTAAAAAGGTTATTTTTTCACATTTTCTCATTGCCTTTTTCCGTCCACGGTTTGTTGGCATCCTTTTTTCAAATTAATTGACTACTTTTTAATCTCTTTCTTTTTTCAATAGGGGCTTTATTTTTTTAACACAGGACTGTTGAATTAATGGACTTAGTGTGACTCATCCACTTTACTCGGGTAAATTATCGCTCTTCTCCTAAAATGATATCACTGGGAAATAAAGTCTTGAAGAAAAGCAAAGACTTTTGACAATTTGATGATAAAATAATATTTTAACCGATTATAAATTATTATTTGTCCTAGAATTATTTAATTTATATATTTTAAAAAATATCATAATATGTAATTACTTCTGAAGCAGAGTTTACGTCTTTTACAAGAAAAAGATCAAATGTAATAAAGAAAAGAAAAAAGATCCAAAAATTCATCACTGAAGAGCCATTTGGGATCATTGATTTGCTTAATTCAGGATATTATCCATCAAATACTTAGATTGAAAAGAAACCCATAAGTGCTAGAAATATTCTTTTTACTGTAAGGCATTTTCCTTGCTCAATTTGAACATAATATAATAATTCATATAACAATGGATAGCCCAAACCGATTAGATATTTGGTCGATTGGTTTTACTGATATAAGGACCATATATGTTCAAGATGCCCTGAGCAATCTTTAATCAGCTGGTAAACAATTGTATGAAGTAAAATATAGTCAGAAACATATATCTGTGATCTGGACGAAGATGAAAAAAGTAAATATTGATTGAGAAGGTCAAAAATAGGGAAACGTCCCTAGGGCTTCCCGGGAGTGCGTCACCATTGTTTACTAAAAGTAGCGAGCCCCATGGGAGAAAGAAAAATCACTAGGATACCAACAAATCTTAAATTCTTGCTTATCTAAAGGAGGTGAGAGGCTTTATCATGAGAAAATAATGTATTTTAATGTATTGTTTGTAATCAGTTTTAAATGTTAGCTTGACTTACTTCTCATTTTAGAAAGCAGTCAATGCCCTTATTGCTCTCATACGAATGGGTGCCACAATATAATTTTTTATGGGATGTATTTCAAGGTAAGTTTATCAGATTTCTTTAAAATGCACTGTCTTGTCTAATTTGCTAACGGGAGAATTGAAAAGTTATTTTCTTTTGAGGAGTGTTCTCTCATTTCAGCAAAAGTAACTGAAAATATCACCAATTTCAACTTTTCATTTATTATGAAACACTAGAAACATAACATTGTTCTTTTTAAAAGCTTATGAATAATAATTCTTGGTACCACATTGTATTAATCTAATCTCACTCTGCAATTTAACACATGCGGAATATATTTTTATTCAGAATTTAACTAAACAGTTACTAATTAAACAGTCATTCGTTGACATTGAGATAAGGACTTCATATTTTGCACCAAAAACCGAATAATTACTATGTAAGCAATTAGTTACGAAATGTTATGATTTCGCGGAAACCTTTTGAATTCTTAAATAAAATACAACTTAATTTAAAATTCCAAAAATTTAAATATAGAGAATTTAGCAGATTGAGAACCACGTGATATAACACTATGAACACTTATTGAAGTGTAAAAAAAATTCCTCTTGTATAAAAATTTTTATAAAAAAATTCATATTGTTAATTTGACACTGTATTAATTTGAAATAACATGACGGCACACTTTCACCGAATAAAAATACAATCAAAATTAGTTTATGTCAACATTATGAAACAAACTACGTGTTATGAAATTTGTTTTGCAACCTCTGACGAGGATGAAACTTTTGCAACAAATGTTTTTTGACAATAAAAAGTACGTCCATACATAACAATTATTGAGAATTGATTAGGGATTACTCATGCGTAAGCGATATTTCTCATTGTTTATTCATCTTGAATCTCATTCAAATGATTGAGCCTATTTTGTTGAAACCGATTTCACCATCAAAGCAAATCATGTCATTCCTGTTATTGACGACATTGAATATTTTCCTGCTGAATAGAAACTCTAGTACAAACCTCCTCCAACAGTATAGAAGTTCTTTTGCTACTAATTCTCTCTCTCTCTCTCTCGACTGTTGTCTAGAAATAAACCTTAAAATGTACATTTTTTACACAAACACGTATTCTAATATTATAAAAATAGTTTGAGATGTGTATCATGCTTTGTATAAATGTGTGAAGTATATTATAGCTAAGTGGTTAAAACCATGATTTTCAAAAACTAGTATTTGGCTTATAAACCTTTTCTTGAATTAATTTCAACAATTTTATAGATATATTTTTACTGAAGTTAGTGATAAAATAACAATAACGTGGATAGTCTCTAGGATTAATTTTATAAAAGATTTTACACCGATAAAAAAATTTTAGTAGATTGTTTTCGACTAAAAATTTTAATTATGTTCGAACTTACTTTGAAAATTACAGCAAAGCCGAAAAGGGAAATTTTGAAAATTTCATTATTTCAAGTTATTTGTATCTGTGTGTAAGGGATTTGTAACATGTGATCTCATTTGTCTTCCCCTTCAAGAGTCATTTTTCATAAAATTAGTTACTAATAAAGTTCTTTAATTGATGATCGATTTTTTTTATCGGATAATCGGTTGAACTACCTCTTATAAGTTTCAGCAAACATTTGTCAAAGATCATTAATTTTTACCTCTGATGCGCCTTTTTGCTTGAAATATACCAGAAAAAGGATTCCAAGAGCTTTTATTATTTGATACTTTGGAACAGACTTGAATAGTTGAAAAGGAAGTATTGTTTTCTACTTAAAAAGTGTTATGTTCATTTCCAGTTAGCCTTAAGCTTATGATAATTTTGTCTTGAAAGCTCATGCATTCAATCTAAGTAGTATGCTATAAATCGTAAGGTATTTTATTCAATCCTTGCTTACTGTATAGTTCAAAGTATGTTTGAAAATTCTCGTTTCTGAACAAGATTAGATTTACGATTACAAATTCTTATGATAATTTGATAATTATTTTTCATCCATTTGTTTTCACTATTACTCTCTTTCTGTATTACTTATCTTACTTTTGATTGATAATTGGACATCATTTAGTAGTATAATTTGAAGTATAGTTTTAGCTATTAATATATAGTTAAAATGTTTTCTTACTCCGTACTGTATTTATTCAACAAGATTTCTTTTAAGTATATCTATTTTATTGTACATGTCAGTTGGTCACGTTTTTAAAATACTTCAGCTTAATATACTTGTTGTCTAGTTGCTTTTGATACTTGTAAAAAATTTATATTCTCCCTTTAACCTTCACTTGTACTTTTACATTCAAATTTTACATTATGTCACCCTGAAATTTCAATGAGGATTATTTGGTAGGTTGCTATCTCTGTCTAATGTTAGGGTGTACCGGTTGAATAGCTCCAAACCTCCTGTCGGTTAGCGCAGTCTTTTTTTTTTTTTTTTGGATAAAATAAAAATGCAATCATTGAAAGAAATTTATACATCAAACAAAAATGGGTAGTTATTTGATAGAGTCGAGGAAAAATCCCCTCTCTATGGATCTGAATAGTGGTTGGTTGACTTGATTGACGCAAAGGCCATTTGCCATGCTGCTCCAAACATTCGTTAATTTATTAATACCGAAGTGTGCAGTGTTCACAATTGTTAAGATTATATCTGTGATTTAGACATAAGAAGAGGAAAGATAAGTGGTTGATAACATGGGACTTCTCTCGGGATAAGATAATATGAGACTTCGTCATCCGTGTTTATCAAAGATGGTAAGCTTTTTAGGAAGGATTTCTTAGGTATTTCTGTTAGGGAGATAAATAATTATATTTTATCTTTACTCTCAATGAAAAGAGAGATTAAAAGCTCAATCTGTTTTAAACAGCCTTCAAGTAAGGAAGTGTTTCATTTTGGTTAGTAAAAACTTTTGATCGAAAAACATCCCAAATTCTATTTGAAGTTTAAGCTAAAACCTAAAATTTTCGAAGCTACATATCTGATTATAAAACTTAAGAAGTTATTTACTGTACATGTTGTTTCCTTACGCTTCTTTACAAACATAATTTTCCAACTGTTATCAAACTAATATAGAAAAA
This sequence comes from Nephila pilipes, assembly GCA_019974015.1. Taxonomy (NCBI): domain Eukaryota; kingdom Metazoa; phylum Arthropoda; class Arachnida; order Araneae; family Nephilidae; genus Nephila; species Nephila pilipes. Next base: position 251,623 of record BMAW01076938.1, on the reverse strand, counting down.
ATTTCACGAATCGTTTCTCGTGTATTATCAAATCAGGTATTGTATTTTGCTATTATTGTAACACAAATTCTTATGGATTTAAAAGGTACCAGGAAAGTATTTGTCTTTCATTATAAAAAAAACATTAAAGATGCATTTCATATGCTATTATCCATCGCATAGATTTGTGTTGTCGAAACATCACATATACAAATATCAAATCACACGTACTTGTACTCCGCACAGTTTTGTAACTAGAAACTAATAGATTGATTTTTGGAGAGAGATTGAAGCTAAGAGATTGATATTGATGAACATTATTTTTATTGGGGAGACGAAGAAAATATCTCTCTTTATCAATAACATTTTTGAGACATCGTAGACTCGTGATTGTCTTAAAGTAACATGATTTGCGTCTCTACATTTGATGAAAAAAAAATATGTGATCGTTATTTCTGAAAATTCCGAAATTATTTTCCATTAGTAACTGAGTGAAATAAATTACAGAGTTTTGTGAGAATTATCTGAAGCTCATATTGATCTCAAATTTGACTAGTCTATTTGTCAAATTTTTTGTTCAATGATATTAAGCAAATGAGAGCGACAGCCAGATCAGACTGATATTTAATAAAGGTCGATTTCTGGCGCTGATAGTACTCTAGTCATGTGAAAACTAAATTGTTAAAAATTTCTCCATTGTGCTTTCTTTTCCTTCTTTTATCAATGATCACGTAACTCAAATTGACGTCTAGGTTGAAGTGTAGCCTTGCTGGAGGGTCCTTATCTCTCACTCTTATTGTTCATTGCATTTGTAATTATGTCATGTGATTAGAACAATAGAAAATTGTGAAATACGTTTTAGAAGTTTAACTAGTTCGAAATATATGTATTATTACTATTAGTTAGTTTTCCTATTACTTATTTGAAAATTAGAAATACGTTCAATGTAAGTTTTAACCTTTAAGTGTTTTTGTTTATCAAATGCACTATTATCACACACAAAGCATAAAAACGAGTTGCGAGATGTTGTTTAAATAACCTTACAATCAATTTTATAATTACTACTTTTGCAACTTATTAAATTATAAAAATATTTATAAGAATAGAATGAGAAATGCTTGCTATTACAAGAACTTTAAATTCTTTAAGCTCAAATTCATACTAATAGCAATTTTTTTTATTTTAAAAACGTCAGAATATCTTGATTATTGTAGGATAAAAAAGGCATTTTAATATCATGCTCATTTCTTAAAAGTATATAATGATTTGAATCACAAAAAACTATTTTGAAGAAGAACTTCATTTTTGTAAAAACTTTTTTAGTAATAAAATTTTTTGAAATAATTAAAAATCATTAAATTAAAATTTTGCTTCGTTATATGGGTCCTTTTTGAAGCAAGTTTCATATAATTACTAAACCAAATATCTCTTTAAATACCAAAATCAAAGGATTAGTAAGATGAAGCATAACTGAAATTTTATTAAAAGTTCATTAGTTAAAAGCTCTTTCAAATGATAAATATTTCCCTTTTGAATTTCAAACTGATTTTGAAAAAGCCTTGGCATTATGAATTTCAAGTAATCTATTTTAAGATTTATATACATACATACATAACTAACGGCGCATCACATGTATGTAATAAATAACGTCTTAATTATTTTGATAGGCCTTTCACAAATGGCGTTACCTCAGATAAGAAGTCTTTTCTTTCGGATTCTTCTGTCGTTTAGTTACCCTAGATTATTAATTACTAACCCACCTCTGTATTGTTCTTTTTTTTTTAAGCGCTTCCTTTGACATAGAAAGAAACAGTGTACCATGTCAAGTCTATCTAATTAGGAAATAAGAAAGACTTGTACTAAATTTTCTGTAGTCTGATTACACAACATTTTCACATTTAAATTAAAAAGAAGAAAAAAAAGTTTCCTTTGGGATAAATTTTTCTTTGTGCTGGAAAAAGGGTAAATTTGAATTCCTCTTTAAAAGACCTCAACTTTTAAATCTTCTTATGATAAGAAACGTTATATTATTACAACTGATAAAAAAAATTGCTTCATTGAATTTTAGGCATCAGAGTGAAGCTTTTGTTACGTTGACATCCTCACTGGGTATATCCTTATGGAATCGTAGTGAATGAATCAAGAGGCAATTGTATAACAAACTTTGATCTATTTATTACCAATTATATAAAAATAACCCACTATTTTTTAAGTTTATCTCCTTTTTTTAAGTATGGAATTATCTTACAAATTCATCCCCTCGCCACTTTATAATCATATAATACTTTGTTTGATTCCCCCTTTTAAATATGTTGTATTAAATTCCCTTTTTTCCCTAGGTGCAGACCACAGAAGCAGTTACTGCCGAGAGATTGACTCCCGCTCCATGGCACTCATTCCCCATCTTTGATATCCCGTTTGATACCTATTCCGTGTAGATTTGTACAGTTTTTCACACATTTAATTTTAGCATCCCGCTCAGACTCAGGAAGAATTTTAATGAAGAACAGATACTCAATAATTCAATTACTTGCATGATGCCAGCCAAACGGTTACGCTGCTTTTTATCATTGGTGACACACACACACACACACACACACACACACACACACACACACACACAATAACAATAATACACAATAATACTAATAATATCATTTATTAAGAGTCATCATCATCATCAATATATTGCTATATATATATATATACATATATATATGTATGTGTGTATGTATGTATAAGGGTAAATATCTTGGCAATGTTCGCTATCACATATCAAACTTCCATTTCTAAAAGATTTAACTTTTCTCGACTAAAGGAATCAAAATTTACAATCGGCAAGAGTCGCATTTATACCTCTGAGTTAAGCGCGCGATAGGATAAAGAGTTTATTTTCGTCGACTTCAACAGTATAAAATCCCTTCAGAGAATTCTGCAGTGGAGAATAAAGTTTTATTATTTTTCTTCAGAATCAGTCTGTCTAATGCTAATGGAACAGGAAACTTGTTCTGATCTTCGAAATGGCTCTCCTGACGAGCTCAAATCCGTGCTTTTCAGCTGTTTATCGTATTTTACAAGCTTTTTCTTTTCGCAATGCCAGAGGGCATGAAACAAAGAGCCATTATCAACGCAGTGCCAAAATCACTAATTCATCCCACACTTGTTAGATTTTCAAAGGTTAATTAACTGTGTCTGGGAATGGGTTTAATTTTAAAAGTCCTTTTTAAGAATACCTTTACCGAGTTGCGTGAGTACAACGCCTTTGGAAAGTTTTTGACAATTTTATGTATGAAATGAATCGGTGCCTGTGAACAGCTGTATATTGTTCTTTTCCTCTCTGTAGTTTCTTATAAAAGAAGAAAAAGAACGGTTATTTGTAACAACAGTGCAATGTACATAAAAAACCCAGCATCTAGTCAAAAATGATGACGACTTCTGTGCTTTAAGCTGTTATCATTCATCTATGATTTTTTATTTTTGTTCTTGTTTTTGAAAATAAAACAGCTCTTTAAATGTGCTTTTTCCCCTTCTTTCTTTCTTTTTTCTTTATCATCATGACTACAGAAAAAGTGGCGTATTATATTTCTAAATTTATCTAAATGTTAAGATGGGTAATTCAAATTAATTTTCAATCTTATTATTAGAAAAAAATTATTGAAGCACTTAATAGACAAGTTTATAATTTTTGAAAATAAAGTAAATAAGTATTTTCATCTGAACAATATTACAAGGCACTAGTTTTAACAATCTCAAGTTTAGTTCAGTAACTTTCGGAAAAGTAATATTAACAGTAATTACAAATCTAAAACAAGTTTTTGAAAATAAATATAGTTACTGTTACTTCTTTTTGTTTCTCTAAGAAATATATTAATATCTTGAATGATATTAATATATATTCTTGCATGATACTTCTCTGCTCATACAAATTAAACAGTGATCAATTAACTGAATTTTAAGCATTGCATTTTTCTTATGATAATGGTCAGAATTGAACTATATTTAGAGAAGTGAAAAAATTGTTTGACTGTCACTAGCAAAATGCTGGGGAGGAATAGTTCATTTTCAAGTTTTATTTTTCAAAATGAAATTAAATAACGAATCTATTTTTACTTTGTGAATTATCTCAGTGGAGTGTGGAGAGCAATTCTCACAAAACTCTTTAAACTAGATAATGTTATTGTGGTCATTAATTATAAGCACTACTGAAATAGTATTACTAATAAATTACTTTTAGTAAAATATTTGTACTATGAGTAAAAAATGACACACACTAATGTAAGCTTATACATAACAATCACGATCAATATCATGTTTCTATTGATACTACTTTGATCTCCATCAATTAAATTTCATATAAGTAATATTTATTAACAGAATTCGTAAGAATAATTCACCTGAAAAGTTTTTAAGAAATTTTAATTTTAGTACTCAAAAGATTTTAATGTATTATATTGAATGTTGTGAAACTAGTTTAGTGTTTAATCAATGTCAAGTATCAGATCCAGCAATCCTATTTTTAATCCTGTGGTATATCAGAATATGTATTGCGTTATTCTTTCTCACAGATTAATGATAACAATGATTCCAATGTATTCAAAACCATCAAAGAATTTGATCTCTTTATGTTGTTGTTACGTTGTAGAAGTATAACGAATAAACAGATTTATAAGCTAGACAGCAAAAAATTGAATTGTGAAGAGTACAAAAAAGGGGAACAATTGAAGTTGGTAGAGAAGAGGAATATATATATATATATAAAAAAAAAAAAAAAAAAAAAAAAAAACGACGCACCAAGAAGGAGTTGGCCGATGGAGATGATAGTTGGCGGATAGGAAAATTATGTTCAGAATAGAAAATTATTAAAAATTCAGAAAAATTAAATGGAATGATTTATTTCAAAGTTACATAGTAACAAAGTAACGAGCTCTATAAGACTACCTCTAGCCTGGATGCAAGCTACCACACGACGTGACATACAGTGATAAAGCTCACTGATGGTCTCCTGCGGTATTTTTTGCCAAATTTGCTCCAATTGTCGGACAAGGTCATCAACAATCTCTGGTAGATGCAGTCGCCATCCTATCATATCCCAGACATGCTCGATTGGAGAGAGATCTGGCTGGCCACGCAGGTGGTTGACAAGCTGTAAGACAGTTCATAGCAACACGTGGCATTTATTCTTGCCTGCATCTTCTAATCGCCGCATCGCTTCGACCCATATGACGAACGATTCTCCGATTTTCCCAAACTGCCTCTTTCTATCCAATAATATGACCTCTTTCAAACTCTGACAGTTGCTCGTAATGAGCTCGAATCCTGCGGTGAGGCATTTTTTCAGTCGTTGAAAGGTATCGTAAATCGCAATGCATCAGAAAATTTGACCATCAGATTGAGAATCGCTTCTTATATTCACCTGCTGAGTGTGCAGTTCCAATGTGCTGTAGCTCCTGCTATTCATTCATTGGACACCAAATTTTAATCATTTACAAGTTCGATCCAAATATCTTTGAGCACGAAATTTCATTACAATCGGACAACTCTTTTGAGGTGCTTCATTTTTTTTTTTTTTTTTTTTTTTTTTTTTGTTATAGAGTGTAAACTGTGGAAAAATTTGGCTCCGCATTTTTGAATGAAGAATTAAAGGTTAATTTTGAAAAAATATCTTAAATGATAGATGTTTCTTTTTAGAGATAGTGTGATAATGTTTGAGCAAGGTAATTTTTAGGATTAAAAAATATATCCTCCTTTATATAAAGCCAGCCATTAAAATTGCAACACCAGGTAGGAATAATCTAACGAACGCCAAAATCACATGAAAGTAAGAAGTTAGAATATACAAATATTTCGTATTTTAGCGCATTTCGTATTTAGCGCATTTTCATATTTAGCGCAGGAGGGAGAAACGTCATCTGAAGTACTAATTAAAAGAAAGGCTGTGTGGATTTCTAATTCGCAAAGCGCTTTGTCAGGTCTGGGTTTGTTCAGAATATCATGTTATACCTTGAAAAAAGGAAGAATTGCATACCAGCTAGTGTCCGATATCGATAGAAGCAGGATCGTTACCTATCAAGATTGTAGATTATCGATCTGTGATATTGCCTGTCTTACTTGTCGAAATATCCGACACTGTCATGCAAATATCAAATCAACCGGTTGCTGAGAGTCACATTGAAAGGCATGTTGGATCTCCACGCCCTCCCAAGACTAACGCCCGAGAGGACAGACATATTTTGAAGTCGGCTGTGCAAAATTGTACTACCACATCAAGGAACATTGATCATGGCATGGGCAAGTTTGCAACACTTCCAATATCCGCTTGTGCGGTGCGATAACGTTTGCAGCAGCGTGGACCGTCATCACGGCAAGCATTACTTCGGCTTTCCATGACGATGTAGCATAGAGAGAGGCGGCGATTCTGGTGTCCCGAGTGACAAAGATGAATACAGGAGTTTCACAATGTTTTCTTTTCAGACGAGTCCCAGTTCTGAATGCAGTATTCTGATGGTCGTATACGTGTTTGAAAGCTCTGAGGAGACAGCTCGCCAACTGTTTGCATTCGTTAACGGCATAGGGGCCCTGCAACTATAGCGATGGTTTGGGCAGTCCTTGGGTACACGAGACTCACATCTCTAGTTCGGATTGACAATATTTGAAAGCAGATGAATACATTTCTGACATGTTACATCCAATGGTGGTGCCCTATCGTCGAGGCCTGCCAAACGCCATCTTCCAACCGCATAATGCAAGATCACAAGTTGCACGTCGTGTTCTGACCTTCCTCGATACACAAAGTATTCGATCATGGCCCTGGTCTGCAAGGTCTCCAAATGTTTCACCCATTGAAAACATTTGATCATGGGTTGCTGAGAGACTGGTCCGTTACCCCTCTCCAGCTAATACGGTTGAGGAAGTGTGGCATAGACTTGAAGTAGCATGATATGAGTTGACATTTTATGTCATCCAAGCACAGTTCGACTCCATGCCTTCGTAGTCGTAGAAACATACCGTTATTCTTCCAATTTTTAAGCCCTGCAAAGACAAGACTAAATTTCATCTTATAAACTTAGAGCTTTGGTTTCGATTTTCTCTAAAACGTTTGAAATAATATTAGTCATTGAAAATACTCGCTTTCTGACAATAGAACAAAAACTTCAGCCCCATTATTATAGATTTGTTTCTTTTAAAGGCAGTAGAATAGAAACTTACCTAATTCACAAAGCAATAGAATATACAAAGTTGGATAAAAAGTTCTTCGTGGGAATTAGCTTAGATGGAAACAGTGCTTATGTTTCTGTTTAAATATAGTCGGTCTTTTTTACAAATGTCTACAAACTGACATTAAAGAAAAAAAAATTGCATGTGGATACATAAATTTCTCTCTTACAGATATCTTCAAACCTGATGGAGAGGTTGTGTTTCATCGAAAAAGCCCTTCTTAAGGGACTCCTTCGAGGCTGTGTTCTATCCGCAATCTTATATACAATTTATATGAATGATGTTTTGAAACATTGGAATCAGAAGTTGAATGCTCGATTTTTGCGGATATTTTCTTTTATTATTTCCATCAATAAACTGGAAAGAATTAATCAATGGTGCAAACACTGGAAATTAAACTTAAGTTCAGACAAAAGTACAAAACCAACTTTCAAAAAAAAAAAAAAATCGAATATTTCCTAATTTAATGTTGGTTGGCTTTCCTCTCCCATGGCAAACCTCCATCAAATATTTGGGAGTATATTTTTCCAAACCGAATCAAAATGACACAATTATAAACAAAATGAAAAATAAAGCTTTGAAAAAGGTTATTGTCCTTATAGGTATGACATATAATCATTATGGTCCGAGAGCTGAAAATCTTTTTAAATTAGCAGACAACAATATTCGCAGTAGCTTTTTTTATATCTATCACATCATAAAGAAATGGCCGGATAATCAATTGAAACAATATAATATAATTTAAACTAAAGCCCTCAGAATCACGTCATGTCTTCCTCAATAGACTCCAAACATTGTTCTTTTAAAACTGGTTGGAAAGGAAATTCTCTCCGAAAATTTTAAAAGGTTAGCATAAAAACTTTTTTATCACTCAAATCTCGATCGGAAAATTCTCTCCATTACATCTCAATAGCCCTGGGAAAATTAAAATGGAGTTACTAGAAGTGATAAAAACAGTGTTAAAATATACTTTAAAGTTTGAATTTTGTTGGAGAACTTTATTTATTGAATAGTGTATGATTTATGGAAAATTCTTCTATTTATTCTTCCATGAATGTTTTATACTAACGAGTTCAGCTTCCAAGATAAAAATCTACTCTCCCTTATAATTAGTAACTCATTTAATGAATTGATTGAACACATATTCCGGGATTTATTTGTAATAATTACATTTACATGTAAACCCAACATATTGCTTCTACAGCAGGTGTTACTCAAAATAATTCTTTTGTGTAAAAAAATAAATCCTGTCAACCCCATCTTCACGGCTGAAGTGCTGGCTATAGCCAAGTTTTCGATGAAGTGACAGAATCAAATGATAATTTGCTCATTTTATATGGTTATTCACTTTTATCTGACTACGAAACTTCTCAATAAAGTCCACTGAAGTTATTCATAGATCGGCCTATAAGATTCTCACACATTCACATTATAATACACAGTTGATGTTTCTTTGAATTCCGGGACGCTTTGGAATGAATAAGCAGTTAAAATCACAAGAGTAGTAAAGGAATCTGATATAAATATCATATGGGCCCTCTCTCAGAAGACAACCATACAAACAATCATCAAAACAGAGTAGAAATAAACGAAAGGAGATTTTTGCTGCAGCAAATATTTTGAAGTTCTGAGAAACAATGATATAATATCTAATGGAACAACAAAGAGAGGAGGTATTCCAGAGTCTTGATTCTTAACACAAACACAAAATGATGATATATAAACCAGGTCTTTTATACAAATTCAATTTAATGGATAATGCAGTTTGTTCTACTTTCAATAGAGAATTAAGGACCCAGAATACATTCCGTTAACTTGCGTAAATTATACCTTTTATAGAAAAGATTAGAACATTTTCAAAATCAATTCCCGAAACACTATCACCTTCAGGGAATTTTTGTAAAAAGCAGTGTCGAATAACAGAAAGTTTAGATCTTTTTTGCACAGAATGAAACACTTTGATATTTATTGATCTGAGGAAAAATCCCTTTAAAAAAGGAATAATAGCTTTTGTTACTCCACATCCCTCATAAATCAATCAACCAATAAAGTTCATTTATTTTTTCATTTTAAATTAATTTATACTAATTCAGCAATTTACAGGCGAAGAGGATGACTAAAATTTAAAATAAATATTATAATGATTTTACTTCTTAAAATAAATTTAAGAAATGAACCAGGAGAAGTAAAATATTTTTCAAAACTCAACACGGCTTTTAAATTTTAATGCAATTTATCATACATAATTAAAAATGAATCATGCATAAGCAGAAATTATTTATCCAGAAAAATATTCTGTAACAAATGTCATATTTTGACGTAATACTTTTGAACTATTCCTTCTTTGAAATGAATCAGAAATGTTTTTCCCGATTCAAATAACTAGCTGCAAGCTAGGAGGTAGAATTGAAATGCCAAAGAGATGGTAGAGGAGATCAATGTCAGACTCCGAAATTCATCTCTAGGGAATCATTTTTAAGCCGAATGAAGCTCCGTGCAGCAATAAAATGCTCTAAACACTCGTGTATCTATGAAAAAAATGTATCTATGACCTGAAGAAAACATTGCAAATGTAAGTAAGAAAGAAAGAGAGGAATGGAATGAAAGGGAGAATGGATAAAAACAGAAAGACTGCTCAGGTCTTCCGGGGGCACACACCCCATCTTTGCTCCAAATTATAAGTCCCACCGGAGAGATCCCTTCAGAGCCTCTGAGTGGTAATTTCTTTATGTATACAATCAGTTCACAAAAGTCAATGTACACCATCAGTAATGGCAGTATTTATGGAATTATACAAACTGAGGAACTAGATATTTTTTATATTCAAATGCAAATTTCATTCACATATATTTATGTAAAAAACATTTCAAACTAATAAACGAAAGACAATATATTTAATGACAATCACATAACTCAAAAGTATACATACACATCAATAAAATGGAAAAATTAGCATAACTTACCTGTAGGAAAAATTTAACATTTTTTTTAACTTGGCCTTGGGAATCAATGACGGCTTGCATTTTCATAGGCATTGGGGAAATATTATTTCATGTGATATCTGGCATAATTTCAGATCAAGCTTGCAACAATGCATTTTTTTAGGAATCTTCATCTCGGACACCATATTTTCTAATTCTTTTGTCAAGTACATCCCATAAATGCTCAGTGGGACTCAAATCGGGCGACTAAGGAAGGGTAAAGATCTGTGCTGGTACTTTATAAAGAAGCCATTATTTCACAATATTTCCTATGTGTTTTGGATTGTTATTATTTTGAAAGATCCGCTGGCTTCCAAGTCGTAAGCTAACAACATATTTCTACGCATTATTTTGAAATATCTTCAAATATTTGAAACGTACCTTCGTACCTTGAACGACGGTTAATTTCATAACACCAGAAGGCACATTAAACCCCATACTTTTACTACTACTCCAACATATTTCACAGTAGGAAAGTCAATTATAAATTTCAATTTTCTGTTTCTGCCATCATTTCTGAAGGCATTATATTTAATGCCATCGTTAAAAAAAAGACAATTTAGTAAAAAATCAAAATCTTTATGGATATATTCTTTAGCAAAGTTCAGCCTTTTCCTCTGATTTTCTCTGGGTATGAGAAGCTTTTTTCACGGAACTCTATTATAAAATCTTTCTGGTAGATGGATTCTTCGATCTATTTCTGTATTGTGATGTGATTGTTTATTTAATTCACACAGAGGAGTAACACGAGGGATAGTAGCGATAGACCTCTTAATTTTGAGCCTCTATCAAGTGACGAGGACTGAACTGGCACTTCCCTCTTCAAACTTCCCCAGCACTCCATTAGGAGGCCTTGGAACTTTAACTAGATTTAACGTGTCCCGCGACACGACGGATCTTTATTGGCATCAGGACTCGAACACCGACTCGACGAAAATAACGCCGGCTGCGATCCCGCGATCCACGAGGTTTCTAAGGCCACACTGTTTTCGTATTCATACTCTTAATAGTTGTCACAGCAACATATTCCGTTCGTTAAGGAGCGGATGAATTCACCTAACTTTTTTCACTCATTACTGCTATATCATCTCAGTCATTTAAAATTCTTGGCCATTGACTGCGGCGTCTTATTAAAATGTATGCCAATTTGTTTCATAATTGTTTATAATAGTTTGGAGGGTAGATCGATTTTTGCCATTTCAGTGTGGTTTTTTTTTCTCCTTAAATTAACTATCAAATTAAAAATATCAGCAAATATTTCCTTTTTACGAGCCATTTTAAAAGGAACCGTAACACAAGAAGAATTTCTAAACTCATACGCAAGATTCACTTTTCAATTATGACATGTTATGTTATTTCGTTCATGCTTAAATATAGAGTGAAATCGTATGATATTCTTGAAATAAATTTCCTATATGTAAATTTTTGTGACGATAATTTTAGAGTTTTTGATTATTCAGGAGAAATAATTTGGTTTGTATCACTTATTCTTATAAAATATTGTTTAACTTATAAAATGTAGCACTGACTTAATTATTATTTTTTTACCTTAATTATAATTTTTCAAATCTTGTTATTTCAGGTGGTGTATGTTAACTTTTGTGGCTTTCTATATTTATTTACCTAAAGTTAAAAACTTACTTATAGTTAATTGAGAAGCCTTTCTATTTAATAATGGGTCTCACTACGCCTTTCCAAGGAGTGAACCAAGTTTTTTAGTTCTTTAGCTATAACAATATGAAAGCAAGATTAAATTATTGCTTCTATTATTCGCTTTTTGTGCCCCGGTAGTTTTTCTAAGTTAAGGTCTGAGCTATGCCCAGGATAATCCAGAAGTGGATAACATTGAAAAATAAATAACTCAGTATCCTTAAAAAGAGCACGTGTGGCAGCATTCAATTTAGTCTCAGGTATTTCATTTCATTTATTTTTACTCATTTCAACTCCATTTAATAAGATAAATTTTGCTCACCTTTTTACTATCATACTATCCCAGACAACAACATTAATAAGGTGTTTAATTGTAAGTGTTACGCAATCAGGATACTTCTCTCATATTTTATGCCATCAATACCAATCAGTACGATTCTAGGTTCATCTTTCCAGATAACATTATCCCATTGTTCTGCAGTCCAATCAACGCATATATTAATTCAGTTTAATATTTTCAACCTATTCTTGAGAGATAAAAACGGAATTTTTCGCGGAATTTTAACATAAAGACCATTTTCTTACCTTAGGTGGTCAACCGGTCTTCTTCTCATTGCAATGTCTGTCCTTCTATTGTAATGTCTGGCCACTGTTGGCGATCGGTTAGCGCAATTTTCTGCTTGCGCAGGAAGGGTTGTCGGCTGTAACGGTAGACGGGAGTTGCCTTCCAGAGGTATTCTCTAAACAGCTTTGATTTTAGTGTAATATACTGCGCTTGTTTGAAAGTTTTGTTTCCTTTTTACGTAAATACAAATATATATATTCTAAGAAAATACCGATGTCATTATTTGAAAAAAAAAATTAAGAGAAACATCACAGCACGTTTATATTTTGAAAATCGGAGAAAAGCGAAAGATGTTTAAAAATGGAAAGAAAAAACATTTAGTATCTGTTTTAAGCGAGATAGGAGAAATGATTGACACTAGTTTAAGATGATGAAATTGAAGCAGAAATTGTTGAATGGTAAAGAATCTCTGGAAGATGAAGAATTTGTCAGATATGTTTTGGCCTCTATACTACTGAAAACCGTGAAACAGATGAAGACAATCGAAGAAACGGAGAGGTACGTTGTTTAGAACGAGAACACGAACTAGAATCAGTCAGAATTTAAGTGGCTCGTAGTGATGAAAACAGAAACAGAATATATATATACTATATATATATAGCCCTACTCAGTTTTGTAATATTTGATAATAGATTTACTCTTGAATGTAATAACTGCATTTCTTGTTTCAAATTCCGGCTCAAGCTAGAATTCTCGCTAGTGAACACCGTGGGACTTCCGTCTCAAATTTCCGTGGTCTCTTTTTTTTAGGGTGAAGAGTAAGACAGTGATTCGTCTTTCTCGCAAAAAAAACCTTACTATAATTATTTTACTTGGTTAAATCAAAGAGGCTTTATTTGGTAATAGTGGAAGATCAACAGAAAACTGAAGCAGCATCATACTTTCTATCAAAATTTAGTTATTGCATTAATCCAACTTAACTAACATTGCATCTCTCATTAATTCTTTGGACCAGAGAACATTTCATATTCTTAGCAAACTGAAAGTTTTGTTGGTTCTACTCTCCAATATTGAAAGTAAATACCCTTCGGCAGTTAGCAAATTTGCCTTTCGATTGAATAATTTTCTGGGGCAATTTCTAAGTCAGAGTTTCAAATTCCACATCAGCCAAAATTTGATGTGTTTTAATCTCAATTGATACTTTTGAAATTGTTAATTTTACATCTAAAAATTGTCAAATATTGCCAGCAAACCATCTTTTCACAGCCAAAGTCTGTTTTATCATAATTTTGTAAAATGTCATTTTTAAGGGTTAATTTTCTCAATAATAATCCTACAATGCCCTTATCCTTTTTATAGTTTCATTTATATTAGTCATACAAATTTTTCTGCATAAGCAATATGACGTATAGAATTTGTTGCTATACCACCTTCAAAATCCAAAAATTCCAAACAAGATTTCAGAGGTATTTTTGAAAATGAAGACGAATTTGGAGAAGAATTATAATAGTTCTAGAAAAGGATTATTCGACATTTTTTCGGAAGATGGGAATAAATAACTTAAGTAAGGAGCTTCAGAACAAATGAAAGATAATTACCATTATTAGCCAGCGTCAATCATTGTTTACTGGCAAACCGAAAAGAGTGAATGTCAAAGAACATGAAATTCGTTTGATACCTAATATGGAGAGAAAAATACCTTATGCATACAGAATTTCAGAAGCTTTAAGAAAAAAGTGAAGTTACAAGTATGAAGTAAGGTAAGTCATTAGATGCTGAATTAATGAAAGAGAGTGATACAGACACAAAACATCTTATAGTGTTTCCTGTTTGCATGAAGGATGGGAGTCTTCGACTATGCATATATCTTAGAACTTTGAACGCCGTCACCGAACAGAAGATTCTCTCATACAAAATACTGTTGATCTAATGTATAATACAAGAAAAACTGATTTCATTACAACTTTTTATTTTTATTTTAAGGGTATGGAGCAATTCTTGTGGAAGTACGAAGCAAAGAAAGCAGATTCGTCAATTAAAACACAATGAGCTCAATACCTTTTTAAAGTTCTACCATTCGGACTTAAAATTGCTATGGCCACATTTAAAAAAAAACGAATAATCCCTTAAAGGAATTCAATGAATTTAAGGGGACTTTATGTATAGACGATAGTGTGGTTTTTCAGATGATTTTGAAATACTTCTACAACACCTTGGCTGTATATTTACAAAGCTAGAAGATCTTCAATTCTCAATAAATCCGAAGAAATGTTCATTTCTGAGAACTCATATAAAATATCTTAGTAACATATTCTGCTCAGGAAAGTATCAACCAGATCCAGAAAAAATAAAAACAATACAAAAGTTGGAAATTACCCTAACAAAAAAGATAAAAAGTTTACCTGGATTATTAAACCGTAACAGATATTACATCCTCAAGTATGCAGAAATTGCTCATCCACTCACTGAGCTGAAGGAAAGAGCACCTGAAATCTTTGATAGGACGAAAACGCATCAAAGAGTCGTCTATAAACTGAAGGGGAAACTTAAAAAAACACCGGAATTGTGTTTTCCCATTGCTAGAGAAGCCTTTCATCATCCATTCCAATGGCTCTCAAATAGGTATAAGAGCTTGCCATTCACAAGATGATGGAAAATATTATCCTCTTTGCTATGCCAGTCCAAAATTGACTAACACTTCACAACATAGGCCTACAATTGGCAGAGAAACTTGCGCCATAGTGTGGGCTTTAAAAAAAGTTCGAGCCTTGGATATTTATTTGAATCACCTATAGAAGTGGTTAGTGAACCTAATGCACTGACTATGGGGATAAAAATGCTCACAAATAATCGCAGCTGCAAAGATGGACACTTGCCCTTCAAAAATAAAATATACACATCGAACTCTGCCCAGATGATTAACTTGTCAACACTGATTTTCTGTCTAGATTATCTATTAAAAATTGATAAATATTTTTAATGTCGTATATGCATACATGTGGGTAGTATCTGTCTGGATGAGAAACCTCACGATGCTTCGGAGTTCGGGGGGGGGGGGCCCATTTCCGGATTCCTGGATGACTTCGATTTATTTACTAATCCAATGATGAGTCTCGAAATTGAATCATTACTTTAATTCGTGATTAGATGAAGTAAGACTATTTGCACAATATTACTATGCACAGGTTATTTTGATTTAACTAGTTCCTTGTGTGACGGGTCTATCCACGATCTTGTCACAAACAGTCCTTTTGGAGAATTTTCGGACCATAGAAATTATTTTTATTAGAAAGCTTCCTCCAAAGAAGAGAACGTGATCATGCAAATTAAGACTGATATATATAGTATAAGCTTTCAAGAAGAAGAGAGAGGGAGAGATAAGATAAACTTTTAGTTGAATTGTTCTGTAGATTGATAAATAAATTAAGTGATTTAGAAAATGTCGACCCTTCCTTCCGACACCAATCCCTTACACTTGAAGAAGGATAGATGGCAGCCCAAATTTGTAGCATGTTGGCGATGGGCTTTGAAACGCGCTCTGGCGTTCGGAGTTTAGCTACATCGGGAGAAGAGAAAACGTGGGAAAGAGAGCGCTTCTCAGTTTTGTTCAGGAATAGTGGGCGCTGCGTGAGCCATCAGATGACGCTGATTCGTGGTGCCATCCATCGAGCAATTTAGGAACTAGTTCTAAATATCTTTGAAAATGTAGTTAATAAATTGATAATTAGCTGTAAAATCTTACATGCATATGTTTAAAGGGGAAAATTCATCATTTTAAATTTTCATTGTTTACTGGTGAAATTGTCTACAATCGAATTTAAGTGTATATTTAGTGTTGTTTACATATGTAATCTTTGAATTTATTCATTAATATCTGTTTTAAGATACATTTGCATATATAGTGATTAATTAAGTAACATGAATTCAACTGATTTGTGTATTTGGCAAAATTACTTTGGTAATATTATATATATATGTACGTTAAGTATTTTATTTTCCTGTTATTTAATTTAGAACTGATGTATTTAACTACTCCTTTAGTGTTTTTTTTTATATATATATAAACTGTATTTTATTATAGATCATTGAGAATTCTGGAAATCTTATTCTTGTGTGAAAGTGTTAACTTTATGTTTAAACATAGTGACTGTTTACATGTTTTAAGTGTATTGTTTTACTGTTTAAATATTTTAAGTGTATCGTTCAAATATATGCAATTATTTCGAGTTATTTTCTAGTTAGTAAATTGCGCAGTATATGTGTAACTTTTATGAAAATCCCCAACACAGTAGTCAAATTTTGATTTGGGAGGTATGTTTAATTTGGAGTTATTCATAATCTTGGAGGCGATGTGTAATATCTGGCTACCTTTGTCGATTGATTCGTACTGTTTTCCGCTTGCATAGGAAGAGTTTGCCGTCAGTAACGACAGAAGTGCGTCGGTCTTACTAAGAGAAGGTATCCTGTAAACAGCTCTGATTTTAGTGCAACATAATGCTCTTATTTTGTTTCCTTTTTTATGTAAATACAAATATATATATTTTAATAAAATATTGGTGTCTTTATTTAAAGAAAGAGAAACATCCCAACATCTCCAAATACTTTGTATAGTCTACAATGTTTTTTTTTTTTCTTTTATTATTCACAGTCTCTAAACTTTTTTATCGTCACTTTCATCGTACATTTTTTTCTGACTTTACTAGTCTAGTTTTGTAGTTATTGAGTCTACCTGTACGTTTTCAAAAGTTTATAAATGCCATTTATGTGTATATTTCCACCCATTATTTTAATTTCTTCATAGCTGTACCCTTGTTAAATTATAACAAATCTAATTTGCATCTCTTTTTGGATGACCAATCAGCTCTTTGGACTTTATTATACTTCATATCTCATTAAATAATAGAAAAATCTTTTTATGAGTCTATTTAACAAAATAATCAACCAAATTGATAGCAATCACCTTATACGCGTACTTGACTACTATTACATGCTTGGTTCATCGCAAAAAGAAAAGGACTCTTGATTGACTCTCTAAGCACTCTTGCATATTAGCCACACCTGAAAGAAGTGCGTAAGCTGTTGGATCTCCTTTTTCTGCTTATTTGGTTAAAAATTTTGTTAGAAGAGAGATGATTAAACTAACTTAATTATTTTTTCATTTTTAATTAGGTTATATTTTCATTAGAGTATAATTTGATGGAATTACTAAAAACTATCATGAGCCCTTAAAGCACAAAAATGCACTTTTTTCAAATTGTTTTCGTAATTTCGCTATTAGTGTATGCTATTTCATTCCCCCTCCTTTTTTTTTTCCTTTCTTTCTTGCTTTTTTGGAAATATTGTCTAAATAAAAGACAGTACAGTAAAGTTCTTAAAATTTAACAAGGCTACAGCTATGAAGAAATTAAAATAATGGGTGGAAATATACAAAATATATAAATGGCATTAATAAATTTTTGAAAACGTTCAGGTAGACTCTATAACTACAAAAAGTTTAATATAAGAATAGCTCTTCTAATTCTGTATATATACCACTAGTTCGTGTTTTCCTTATTGTTATCTTATTAATTCCTATTCTTTTTTTATATTTTATTCATTAAATTAACCAAAAAATACTAGCGTGTGAATATTTTTAATACATGTTTGATATTCTTTCAGTTTTGTGAATGGAGAATTCAGCTTAACGCATCATTTTTTAAAAATATACTTTCATACATAAGAAATTGATAAAGGATTCTTAAAAACTAAGAGGCTCTTTAAAGCATTAATATCTGTGAGATAGTTTTATTATAGACTGTCATTATAAAGCTTATAAATCTGTATTATTTGATTATAAAAAGAGACGAAAAATAGGATAACTTTCATAAACTTATTATTTACTATACCTTGAAGTATTTAATTTCTGTTTTTTTTTTTTTCTTTCTTTTTTTGAAAGTTCTGTATAATAGTGCTTTTTACTAAGATGCCATAAAATGCCCGTATTGTATCCACACTCAACATATTTCTATTCAAACTTTATTGATCGTAGTGATATGTTTCTTGGAATATTGTTGAATTAAATGTATGTAATGATGAAAATAATTTATCAATTTCCCAGCTTCATTTAACCCAAGGCAAAATCTACCACAACGGTTCCAGATTCAAAGCCCTAACAAATACCCCAAACACTATTTTTCTCAATTCTTTTTGACTCAGTCCAAATGCAGTGATTCCAAACCAGATTACGTTCTCTATCGTAGGCAGTTATAATCTTGTTCACCTCATCACTGTCAGTAAAGACCGAATCCCAGATTTGGAAAGAATTTTCTTATAGTAACCTAATGCAAAACGGAAAAAACTGCCCAATACAAATAAAATAAAAGATATCCGAGGCTTTCACACAACCCACGATATCCAACCCTAGACAATATATAAAGGGCCCTCTGATTTCTTTGAACTTAAGCGTTCGTACAACTTGTCCATTGCTCGCCTCAGAATGAAAATATTTATTTGGATTGGCTGGTTTCTTAGCATAGCCTGTGCTGTGTGTTACGGTATGCTTATTTTAACTGTTTAAAGTAAATTTTATATGCCGATTACTTTTAATATTAGCATTATTAAATGTGCGCAATTATAGTTCGAGTTATTTATTTTGAATGTAATTTCATTTTCAGCTTCTAAAAAGTAATAAAGTAATTTTTCCTAGCAACAATCTTTTCATATCATGTATGATTATAATTCAGGCGTTAATAGCTTGGGTTCTAAATTTTTCACGACAATTTTATGTTTCTTAATATCTCGTATACTTTTCGATTACTTACAATACTTTTATTTCAAAATTTTAATTATAGTGATTAGTATATATTTATGAAATTTTGTTTCATTCCAATGTATTCAAAAGGCATTTTAAATACTTCGTAGTAAAATGCCATTGATTTAAAATTACATACATTTATACTTTTCATTTAAATATATTTATAATACATTAATATACATCAATGCTATTAAATAAGGACTTTTATTTTATAGTCAATCCTTTAAAAGCTGAAAAACATCTCCACATTTGTTCATACTGAAAACTAAGAATAGTTATATGACTTTTGAAAAATGTATTGTGTAATAGAAACGGTTTTATGTAACTTTGAGATAGTAAAATGGTCTTAAAACGGCTTAAGAATCAACGTGTAGTTGAACGATATAGACTCAATTTAATAAAATATGTAGCAGTTATGTAATAGATCATTCATTTTATATAGGCTGTTCTCGTAGATTTCATTCAATCTCCGTAAGAAACTTGTTCAAAATGTTACATTTTCAAAGATCAGTCAGAACTTTAATTTGAATTCAGTTAAAAGGCAATACCTAACTAGATACGATTTAAGTATTAGCTTTTTTTAAAAAAAAAAATAAGTGCTATTGAAAACGTGAAACTTCACTAATCGATCCCAAAGTAAAAACCAAGTGAAATATCGAACAAATGACTCGCCAGTTATATAACGAGCGTAAAGAGCAAAATCAAATCGTTTGTTAATCGTCAGACTGGGCATTGGAAATCCCTACAGGGTCTGTCTGAAAGTAACGAAACAGTTTTACATAAGCTACCTTTTTATTTTGATGTAGCACATTTAGCAGTCTTTGAGAAAATAATCTTTTCGGGCCGTTCTCATTTGAAATTTGTAAAAGTTAAAAAAAAAAAAAAAACTTCTCTTGAATTTTCAGTCAAAAGCTCTTTTGAGATTCATTGACTACATTCATTATAACCATTTCTTAATGTATATAAAATCACTATAAGATTTAAGATTGATCTCTGACGTTTATTTATTGATGTCAGTTTTTATAATAAATATATTATAGATACATTTTTTTCAGAAGTTAAACTAGATTTTTTTTTAATAATTCGGTTTCAGAGATACTTTTTTTTTATCAGTGATTTTATAATTTTACCTTTATTCAGTCTTATAAAAGATTATTTTAATGATCCTTGTTCTCACAATGTACCAGATAATCCACCGAATTTTTATTTGATGAAGTTGAGATTTTTAAACAATGTTAGCCCCAAATATTCAAATTAAAAAATTATTTTAAGAAGCGATAAACTGTTGAGAAAATTCCGAAACCCTTAGACCCTCTGCGTTCGTAACTATACTAGATACACATTCTGCCTTGCTTCTTTTGCTCGTTTGTCTTTCTTCCTTCTGCTAAATTTTAAAATATAAAATAATTATACAAGTTTTCATTTAAGTTAAAATCAAGGAAAAACAATTTTGTTTTAAAAGTCCCGGAAGAATAATAATAGCATTACAATCCATGGCTTTTAATACTCTTAATACAGCTACACTTCCTGATATGAATTTGAATTCGAGTTTCTATTATTTCATTGAATTTTGATAAATAATCATTATTCATTGAGAGGCAAATTAAATTTAATGAATAAAAGGAACTCTTCTAAATATCTGGTAATAAATAACTATATAGTAATCTCTGATTATAAATATACAGTAGCACTTCCAATAAAGGACACCAATCGGACCAGACTCTTTATCCTTTAAAGAGATATGTCCCTTAATAAAATGTTAAATATAAAAATACTATGTGTTCAAAGTAAACGGGACCAACTAAATTGTCCCTTAAATAGGTGTGTTTCTTACAAGAGGCGCTACTATATTTACAAAAAAAATTTTTAAGCTTCAGTTTATTTTTTTTTAAAAAAAAATATCTTACTGCAATGAAAAATAAAATTCAAATATCTGAAATGCAGGAAATAATTCCTTAAGTTATTTTGAGAGTATCAAAATTTGTTTATTTATTTTGAAAAGAAGAAAGTTTTCTCTCTGGTTTTGCAGTGCCTTTTATCAGTGAAAACTTTTGAATTTTGAGACTTTTTTTTTTAAAATCAAAATTAGGAATTTTAAGTGTTTATATTCAAGTTTAAAGCTTTATCAGATAATTTTTCTCGAGTGTACCGATACTTATTGTATCACAGAAGTGAAAGTTCGTAAAAACAAATAATTAATTATGCTGTCTGTGAAACAATTCTAAATAAGACTTTCAATACCCGCATTTTAATGAGTAAGAATATCTTCAATTTTGAGAAGGACTAGAGAAGTGAAGTAATTCAGTTTTAAAGGAATTTGACTCCATTTAGCTTCAATAATAAAAAATTAATGTCTTTTCATTCGTATTTACTCTTAAAGGAATATTAAGTTTTTCTGATTTTCAAGGGCCTTAGAATATAGCAAATTCTTTCACGATTAAAATTAAATTTGAGTTTTTCTAAGAGTTTATGCAATTGGATAACGCCATCCAAATTTAATTTTGATCATGAAAGAACAAAAATCATACATTTTTAGTTTAAAAGTTTCTCTATTCTTGTAGCTATATTTTCAGCCCAAACATTTATTTTTTATGAGTTTTCAGTCCCAAAATTATTTTTTTTTAGAATCTATTATATTTTTTTAATGAGAGTGTAATCCAATTTTCTTATAATAATAATTGCTGTTTATAGTGTTGGAATTATGTTATATTAAATAAAGTTTTTCTCTGCTTTAAGGTAAAAAAACACATCACAACCTTTCTTCAAACAACACCGTCATACTACCCAAAGATCTACTGAAAACTTTTTCTGGAGATTTTACATCATGTTCAGTTCATTCGTCCGGATAATTTCGACAATACAATTCAAGAACAATCTTATTCTAAGACCTTAAAGTTGTTTTCAATATGTTAGCCCACTAAAGCCAACTTTAAAATGCTTCGAAATTATTATGTTTTCTTCCATAACTTGATTTCTTATGTCAGCAGAGTATACAGTTATGTGGAGAGAAAAATTAAATGTCTAGCTGCTAATTGTCTTGCATGTAAGTGTTAATAGGTTAACAACTGAGTAAATTATAATAAATTCTTACCATTTCATCTAAAATTGGTCTGTAACATCGTCCAGGGAAATTTATTTTGAAGCATCAAGTAAAACTCAACAATTAGAAGATAGAGAAGATATTTTTTAATAAATATAGAGGGTATTTAAAATGTTTTAAGCAATTCCAGATCTTACCTTGTGGTAATATATGAAATTTTTTTTAAGACTTAGTTTAGTTTTATTGTTTCACAAGTTATGCAGTGTCATAGAAAAAACAGTTTGGAACATGCATTTTATAAAGCTTGTGATTTGAAGGCAATTAAAAAGAACCTAGATAACTACAGTGAGAAATGTTAATATTACGACTTTTATAGAAAATTAAATGTTTGTTAGAAGACTTTATTGTATCTTATCTGTCTTATGTCTCAATTAAAAGACTTGTCTTAATATTTGAGATAAATGTGGAAAGAAACAGATTTTCATTAAAAGTTCAAAAATTCTTTGAGAAGAAAAACGAGATTAGTTTAGTTTAGTTTTTATTAACGTCACATTAGAAGCAACACGAGAGCTATTGGCGACGGACCTCGTAATTTTGAACCACGGTCAAGTGATGAGGATGACACCTGAGCTGGCACCCCCTCTCCTTACATCCACACCACGCCAACGGGAGGACTTTGGGCCCCGACAGATTCAACGTGCATCAGCCCCGGCTACAAGGCGGGTCTTTAGCGGCCACGGATCGAATCCGCGACTGAGCGAAAACCGCCGGTCACGAATCCGAAGCCTTGACCAATAGGCTACCGCGGCCTACAAAAACGAGATATTAAAGTGATCCAATAATAAAGGAAACTTAATTAGAGTGAAAAAGAGCAAATTCTATTCTATTAAGTAACAAGATTGGATATATTGTAAGCTCCGAAGAACAAAATGCAAAAGGCATCAATTTGATAGTATGTAATTTGAGATAAATAGTGACTAAATTGAGATCACTATAACATTTTGTGTATTCGTTGGAATATAATGGATGTAATATGGGGTGTAAGTTTCTCATAAGTTAAGAGATAAGTTAATAATACTACTAAAGGCTATTTTTTTTTTTTTGTTTCTCCTTTAATATTTCCGTATCTTTAATTACAAGCGGGGTATTCCCTTCGTCCAACTTTTTATGCAATGTGAGAAAATTTATTGGTGATTTATATATCAAACAAAAATGCAAATATCATATATCACGGCTTCTTATCTGTTGAAAAGAAGTGTTTGATCAGTTAGTATTGAATTTGGATTATTAATTTGATTGACTGTTTATTAATGTCGCACTAATTAGTAACACAAGGGCTGTTGGTGACAAATACCGTAATTCTGAACGATGATCAAGAGACAACACCTGAGCTGACATGCCATTCTCCAAACTTTCCCACCCTACCAACGTGAGAACTTTCAGTCCCTACAGATTTAGCGTGCATCTGGTCCACTTTGTGATTAGTCTTTAGCGGTTTCAAAGCAGCACCGGCAGTGAACTCGCAATTATGACCACTCATCAAATTAAGCTCGGGATAGTTAAATTAAGTATACCTAGGATCAACATAACTTTGTTTTAAGTTCCGTATGAGATATTATAAGATATATTTTTTGCTATATATTTAATTGTGCGATCCTCGTATTTTATTGCCATGAGATAAATATGTAGAATTTATTCATCAAGAACTCAATTCGAGAGAAGAAAGTGATTTTATTAAATATTAAAATGTTTATTTTTGCATCTTCACCTACTTATTTAATGTTTTTATTTTTATTTTTGAACTTGCAAATTTATTTTGCAAACATTTTTTAAGCAAAAAACTAGCACCTTTCTTTTTTTTACATAAATTATTAATGTTTGTTTAATTATATCTTTTTTTCAGGTTAATATAATATATTATTTCCTCTCCACTATATGAATATTATATACTACTGAAAAACTTTTAATTATTAATTTTCATCTCAAAATATAACACGGCGATTGTGTATTGATAACATGGTGATAGCATATTGATTTTTAGAATTGTAATTATGTTTATGTTCTTTGGGAGTATAAATCTTTCTTACTTCACTTTTAAATAAACCCAATGAAAAATACATTCCATAAAGAAATATAGAAACTGAATGCCATACACTAAAATAGAAAATCAAAAATTGATATTAAATGTAATTTATGAAATGGAACTTTCTGAATCTTTAGTTGATACTCCCACACAAGATCATTCGTACTATGAAGAATTTGTAATGTTATAACTGGATAACTCAAGATTTCAATCACATAATCGTTGACCAGGATAATACGAACGTAACATGAATTCATAACATGAATTGGTAACAATAATTTCTCTCAGCTTTTGATAATTTAACGTTATTTTTTCCTGATGACTGAAAAGAAGTAAAATCTGAATTGTCTGGCAGATTTATGAGATGTCATAGCTATTTTTATATATACTAACAGTTTTTTCACAACCTCCAAAAGTTTAACATTTTTATTACAAAAAAAAAAAAAAAAAAAAACGATTTCTGTGATATCTCCGTTAAAATTCTCGAGAGGATGGAATAAATAAATATTTTATTGCTTTATTTTATAATAAAAATTTTATTGTTTTATCTTATAGTGTTTTCGAAATATGTTAAGCAATATCTAAATATGAGAGTGGTTCAAAAAGAACTCGTATTTGAAGACAGATGGCATCATTATGGTCAATTGTTATTACCATTGGGACTGCCATTTGTTAAACGGTGTCGAAACAAATTTGACATTAATTTATATGTTGGTTTTATTTGCTAGTCATGTGCTGTGAAATCCAATTTTGATTGCTGTGGAGTCGAATTATCATCGTCTGTGAGACTTGAATTCATCATTAGGTTCCGGAAATCAAGCAAAAATCAAAACGTTGGGTTGCTTCCGGCTAATCTTTTCCAAAAAAGACGAAGATGGTCACATAGGCCGGAAAAATTTTGACGAAGAATTTTCGAGGTGTTCAAGGCGTCATGATCACAGATACGAGTAACTGAGACTTAGACAGCTATCTAGTAAGCCATGATGTTTACTAAAAACAAACCACTTTCGATGCTACTTTATCGTCCCTTGGAATTTTAAGGACTTATTGAATGACCCTCGCACTTTCTAGCTCAAAAATTAAAGAAATTGAAGGAAATGAATCCATTGAATTCAAAATGTTAAAAGGATCTGAAATTAAACCCGTTTTTCTTTCTTTTGCTACCTTTTAATGTTAAATAATAAATGTGTTCCTTTGCTTTTTATATTTTTTGTGTGCAGGTAGAGATATGTTTACTTGCTCTAGTTTACTCACTCATGAGAGAGAGTAAACTAGAGCGTTAAGAGAATTTGCAAATTATGTCTATTTTTACAAAAAGTATTAAACTAAAGGTGTTAATTATGCCGCCGAAGAATGATATAAGTATTCAGAGTAAAATAAGTAAGAATACACGTGAGTATTTGCAGAGATGAGACTGTCAATAGGATATAAACTCAAGTAGGGTTGTCGGCTTTTGGTATGCTCCCACACTCTCCCACTAAATTCAAGTGTTTCTCCCTTGAGTTGGGTATATAAATTTTATAAGGTAAAATTAGTAGCTACGAATATAAGGATGACGAAATGAGATGGTAAATTATCGGTAGATGAGAAGCATGCCAGCCACAAGCGCAGGTAACTACTGAGCTCAATGTAATGTCCAATGTCGTCTGCAATTTATGGAAACTGTCTCGGGTCATTAGATTCGTATCTAGAAGACTTCGACAAGACGATGATCCCCAACGACGAATGAGGATCGTTGTTTGGCTCTTCTAGAGTGCCGATGCATGACTGCTACAGCTTCATATCTCTCTGGTGTAATATATGCTTTGACTGGAACCCGATTTTCAGTATCTACGGTTACCTGAAGACTTCATCAGAGAGTGCTGTATGCCAGAAGACAAGTTCCCACTCACTGTAGCACACAAGAGAGCGAGTATACCATGGTACAGGCATCATGCTCCTTCGACCAAACATCAGTAAATCACCGTGATTTCTACAGATAAGTTGAAATTCAGCCTGGAACACTGATTCTAGGCGTACTTGCAAGTACCATACTATTCCACCCTTATCAGGGAAGATGATCATTACGGTGGTGGAGGTGTTATGGTTTGGGCAGACATCATGTTGGACAGCCGCCCAACCTTACATGTGCTTGACAAAGTTTTCTTGACTGATATAAGGTATATAGAGAGGAAATCTTAGAGCCCTATATTCGACTTTTCAGGAGCGCAGTGAATTCTGGGTTCCTGTTAATGAATGACAACAGACGTGCACATCGGGGACGCTCAACTGGTTGACGATTACCTGGAAAGTGAAAATATTTGGCTGCATGGTTTGGCAAACCAAATCTCCTGACCTTAACTCCGTAGAGTATATTTGGGATGGCCTCGGGAGAGCAATTATATCTCACCATCCCCTCCGATAGTCATCCCGGAGCTAAAAATGTCTTGCTGCAGGAATGGGATCGACTGTTACAGGGTTTCCTCAACTGCGTCCTGTCTTTTATGCCTTCACGCTGTGCGACCTGTCTGGCTGTGAGAAGAGATTATACCCTATATTAGACTCATTTGAGTTCGATATCACAACGTTGATTATAACATCCCTGCATTGTGAGCTTTACTGATAATTATGCATACATGAAATGACTTTTGAAAAGGCATCTCTTTCTTTATCATAAATGTATATTCAGGCCAAACTTCATTGAAATCTGTCTATTAGGCTTTTAGAACTTTGGTATAATGTACGAATTCTCTTAATTTTGTACATTAGTGTATTTTCTCTTAATTTCCTAAAATTCTAAAGGTAATTATGCATTACTAATCATTTCCAAAATTATTCTTAACTTTTGTATTTCTATGGTATATTTATGTGACACATTACAAGAGCCTTAAACTTTCTGTAAAATATATTACCTTTCTATATAATTATATTACTGAGCATTTTCAAATATTTAAATGGGAAACACGACTTAATACTTGTAATTTTCTGTGTGTATTGATAATGAATTTTTTTAATTAAAAGCTAATCAAAACTTCTTACGTTTCAGGTAATTCCGATATTCCTTACTTTTACGAAGTACCGTCATGCACCAATCAGTTTGAGGAAAGAGATGTTGTACCTTTCTACGATTTCGACAAGCCCCGACGACCATTTGATAAACGCTTGGATTCTCTATCCGATTCAACCCCCACTTCTCTCCCATCTACGGAAAACTGGAAATTCATTTTACCTAAGAGCGAAAACTCTGACTATCTGAATGTTTTTGCTTCCCCTCAGAATCGCAAGAAGCGGTCTCTGGAGGACAATGAAAATCTGATGGAAGATAATGTTGAATACGAGATGACATTAGTACCTTCATTACTACGGCAAAGTCGAAATAACGTCAAAACAATCCATTTGTCATCTTCCTTCACACCACGACTTGGTAAGAAACGTTCCGATGAAAAACTTGAAAGATCCCGCAACAATGACGCTTTTCAGATGAGTGCAATCAGTGGCAGATCCCACGTCATCAATCTCAACGCTGGAACTGCTTTTACGCCCCGATTAGGAAGAGCCGAAGGTTCGACAAAAATCCATTTGAATGCTGGAGGAGCATTTACACCTAGACTTGGCAGATCTGAAGATCCCAATCGAATTCGCCTAAATGCTGGTAATGCTTTTACCCCAAGATTTGGTCGATCCGAATCTCCAAACGGAATTCGTTTGAATGCAGGGGGAACTTATACCCCTCGGTTAGGCAGGTCGGAAAATCCGAATCGTATCACTCTGAATGCAGGAAGTACATTTACACCGAGACTAGGTTAACGGATTATTCTGTATAAAACAAGAGCTACAATGTTTTACATTTTATATCATACAATGCATATGATCACTACTTATTCAGATTGTGCTGTTGATTCTTATTTTAACTATAAGGTCAATAAAAAACATTAAACAAAAGTGGGTGCCTATTACTTATTTAAGTAAGTAAGTTTAATTTTAATTTCATTGTGCAATTTTTAGAATATTCTAATTGTATATATATATGTATGTGTGTGTGTAATTACTGTCAACTGTTGGCGAAATAAAATAGAGACGACCTCTGTCAAGTCGAGAAGCTGGTGTCGGAGGGTAATGTAACCAGAGGGAGACTGGACTCTTGAGAAAGAAGTAGGAACGAGAACGAACTCCTACTTATTAACAAAGAAAATATTTTTATTATTAAAGATATCTCTAATGGTGGGTCTTTGTAAAAACCACACACACACACATATATGTATATACATATAGTTTAGTTACAAATTATTGAATTTTAATATTTCCAAGGTAGTTTTAGACATTTAAAATCTAATGAAGATTGATTGATTGTTGGTTTTATTAGCGTCGCATGTATCATGAGGGGACTATTCTAACGAAGAAGCATGTTTCTGGCTTAAAATATTGTTTTAAAAGGTTAATTAAAATACTAAGGTTAATGAATGAAACATTGTTCTAAAAACGTGAATTACCGTTTCATCTTCTCCTCAATTGAAATGTGTTAAGTAATGTATATTTTACTTTATCGAGTTTTGTGTTGCTCTTAATTAATCTTTATCTAGACTAGCATACTGTTGTATAATTATTTATATGGTTCTGTTAACTTCAATTTACAGTTTATCTGAGGAAGAGGGCCATATAGTCAGAAATGTATTTTATCATATGTAACCTATAGCAGGATATAGTGGATACTGAATATCCTTGTCCAGATAAATCGCACACCGGAAAACTAAAACAACTCACCCATAAAGGTTTGGAAAGAAATATATTTTGTTATTTCATCGAGATTTCTTCTTCTAACATTAGACACAATCATACTGTAAGAATTTCTAAATTTTACTGAAGTATTTTATATTATAGTTATGTAGTTTGTAAACATTTTGTTTGAAAAGAAATTATGTATTTTGTAACTTTGAGTTATCCAGTATATTTGTCATTGAAACTATTAAACATGTTTTGATGTTACAGAATTAGATACCTCATTAGAAGAAAAATATTGTTCCAAAATAATTTTCTTAAAGTAATTTTTCTATTAAGAACTATTTAATTTTTCAAAATAGTTATCTTGCAATCAAATAATTGTTTTAATTATCAGTAAATTAACCGAACAAAAATCACATTTTCAATTCATTTTGATAGGTTTCAACTGAAATGAAGAATCTCATCGAAACAAGACTTAGAATCAATACATATGGATGAAGTTTACAATATACTGGTGGGACTTACAGCATAAATGAGTAGATTGACATTCATTACAGAAATGATGAAGGAAATGTTATAAAATAACCACAGTTGTTCTAGGATTAAATTCTCTACGAAATATAACAAAAACTTTCATTCCAATAAGAAACCTGAACTATTGCCAGTTTTGAACAGTTCATGTCTAAGTGAGGAATTGTCACTTCTTTCCAGAACTTCTTTTCGTCCTAGCCGAGGGATGTAGTTAGCCCGGAGATCAATTTTCTGATTTAGCTTTCGCCTGACAAGTTCTCGAGGATACTTAATTAAATGCAAAATGATACCAGGATATCTCATTAGAATCATATCCGGCAACTGGAATCTGTAGTTTTCCGTTTCTGAATGCCCTGAATTGCTCTTTGTATAGGACAGGTTCCCCATCTGTTCGGTAGATGGGAGCTGAACGAGGAAGAGGAGAACATTACTTCAGTGCTCGATCTTCCAATTCAAATGATGTTCTGGAACGTTACATTCTTCAATGTTCTAGGAACCTAGAAAGAAACGTTTCAAATATTTTCATTCATGAGGAGAATTAAATTTAAATGTTTTCTAGACAGTTTTTAATTGAGAATGTTTTAAATCTTTTGCTTGCACATTTTCGAAAAGGGAGGTAGTTGTAGCATCATTTTATTGCTAAATTTCTGTTTTTAATAATTATTTCTTGAGTTCGGAGTTGAAACATTGTAGAATTAAAATAATAGTTCTTATAATTCTTTGACAATTTTATTTATGTATTCAGACCTCAAGCATTCTAGCAGATTTCAAGCTAATCAAGTCAGGAATTAATGATATAATACATTTTGAAAGAGATATTACAATACATTTCATCTAAATGACTATTGCTTTCAGTCAATTTTTAGCTTCTTTTAAAAGGTGAATGTTTTGTAAGAGTTTCGTTTCAGGATTTACTATTCAACAAAACTTTCTTGATGTTTTGTACCATTTAGAAAGAATTTATGGACATGTCTGAAAACGACATTGTTGACATCGACTATTTATACTGATGAATCAATTCATCGAGCTTGCTGTAAGAGGGCAACATAAGAATTTTTCTAAGCATTGACAAGGTAAGATTCCACTTAAAATCTGCATAACATTTTATTCTGAACAGAAATCATCTGGTAATAACTACGCCCTCAGTGACTGACCTTCTTTAGGTAGGTGAATCATGACCCTGAGGCTCCTAGTGATCTTTCCCATGGAGAAAGAAAGATAAAACACGGATAAACTTTGTAAACACTCGGTGAGGTGCCCCTATCACTTCTGAGAACCCCTAATATCGACCCAATTTTCTTGTCAAATAATTTTTCATTTTCCACTTTTCAAAGTCTATATTGCTACAACATTTTCGGCACAACATGGTTACATCCGACTCTTGCGTCGTTAAACTTTCAAATCAGCTCACATTCACATGGTAAAAATCTACTTTCTATAAGTATAAACTGAAAATACAAATTTCTGGGTATTCCAAAATATTCAAGTAAGAATTATATTAATAAACAAATTACACAACACTTATGAATGAATGTGTTCACACATTTATATCTTCATTTCTATATTTATCAATCAATCAAGCGACTAAGTAATATTTAACCTGCAATCCAAATAAATATTCATTTTATTAAAAGATGAATTTCTGATTATATCCAAGTGTTTCATCCCTTGTTTGATTCTGAGTGACTCACTTTAAATGATCACGAAACCATACGAGAAACGTAGAGAATAATGTTTAGATGGAGATAATTAAAAGAATTTTCTGCATAAATACCGTTTTATGTCTTTGAACAATAAAATACAGAGAGCAACAATATAGCTTGAAGGCGTCTTGTTTTAGAAATGTAACATTTAATGAAAGTAAGCCTGATGAATTCGCCAAGGGGAACATTAACGCTCGAACGCTATCAATATAACGAGAAGTCATTTATCACACGAAATTACGCTTCTTGATCTTATCTGGTTAATGAAATTCAACAACAAAATGTTTTTCCACATGTTCTGCACTCACACTCAGGTTAAAAGAAAGAATATAGTCTTTCAAACTTAAATATCACAAATCTAGATAAAATGTTAAAATTAAATTGTAGCACAAAAAGACCTATTGAGATTAAAATTCTCAAGTAAGAAATTGATGATATTCCTAGAGTATTTGAGTCTATGGCTAGAGTAATTGAACTTGGATCTCAGAAAGTCTTGGCTCAATTTTTAGCCCAAATAAAGTACAGCAATAATTTCTGAATTCATCTTGCCTTCAAATGTATAAACAAAAGGGTCACATAATGGAATTTTGAGTCCAATGGCTAATTAGTTGGACTATACAAAGAATAGGAGCGCCAAAACAAAAATATATGCCTCCTTCAAATAATTATAACAATAATTTTACGTAAAAGAGGGGATAAGTCATCTTCCAAATGATTCAATATAGAAAAGTAGGAGGTATGATACATATAATAATCTCTATATATTTATATATATATAGAGATATATGTATATGTATATACATACATATACGCATATATATATGCATACATACATATTATTATATGTATGTATATATATACATGCATACATATTGGCGACATTATGATATCATATATATACAGTCACCGCTGGCCGTAAACATCGCAGCATCAGGAAGAACGACCTGACGAACGTCGAAATCCAATGGTTGTTACGGATATGCAAACGAGGCTTCAGGGTTAATTTAGACGACGCAGGAGGGAGAAACAATATCTGAAGCTAACAGCATAAAAGATAAGCTGTGTAGTTGATTTAATCTGAAAGACCTTCTGCTGCAGAAGCTCTGTTTAGAATATCGTGTTATGCCCAGAATAACAAGAAAGCTCACTTGCGAAAGTGTAGGAAATCGATAGAAGCAGGATTATTGCCTCATCCAGAGTGCGGACCATCATTCCTTGACATTACCCTTCGCACTCGTTTTCGAAATTTAACCATCGCCATGCGAATATAGAATCACCTGAT
Source organism: Nephila pilipes (assembly GCA_019974015.1). Lineage (NCBI taxonomy): Eukaryota > Metazoa > Arthropoda > Arachnida > Araneae > Nephilidae > Nephila > Nephila pilipes. Next base: position 219,103 of record BMAW01076938.1, on the reverse strand, counting down.
AGTTGAGGGTCATAGTGAACGGCATGCAGTACTTCCACACCTCCCTCCCCATGTGACCAACGCCTGGAGGACAGGCATGGCTGAGAGTTCGGCTGTGCAAAACTGTACTACCACGTCACTCTACTAGCTAATCATGTACCGCGCTTTCACAAGTCCACACATCTGCTCGTACGGTGCGACGATGTTTGCTGTAGCGTGGACTGTCAGTACTGAGACCATTATTTCGCTTCCCTGACAATGCAGCTAGAGAAATTGAGTCTGGCCCACCGAATGACAAAGCTGAATACAGTGAGTTCTCACACAATGTCATCTTTCAGACCAGCCCGGTTCTTCATGCAGCCAGGATGACTGCATGTTGGAAGGCCTGAGGACAGCCCACTCTGTCTGCCTTTGCATTTGATATACGCATAGGATCACTGCACCTGGTGTGATGGTTTGGGTAGCCATTAAAGCTATGACTCATACATCTCTTGTTCAGATCGATGGTGATTTTGAACCTGTGATAGGTACATTTCACATCTACGTCTAATTGTTGTGCCCTATCTTTGAGGCCTACCAAACACCATCTTCCAACCGGATAATGCAAGATCACATGTTGGCTACTTCGTGTTCTGACCTTCTACGATACACAAAGTATTCTGATAGTGGCCCTGGCTTGCAAGGTCTCCGTGATACCCATTGAAAGCATCTGGTTAGGTTTCTAAGTGACTTGGCTTCAAACACCTCCAGCTAACAATTGCTGATGAAGTGTTGCACAGACTTAGTAGGATGTTGACATTTACTGTCATCCAGCACAGTTGACCTCCATGCCTAATCGGGTAAGGTCCGTTTAGCTGTGAGAGATGGCAGGTGTTTCTACTGGATTGCAACCCTGTAACCCTCTCTGAGTGCTTATATAAATTTACACATTATGTCTCTTCATGCCATACTGTTCACGTGCAATAAACATTTTTGTATTGTGCTTTGGTGTTGCAGTTTAATACATAGTGTAAATATACAATAAATACACACATATATGAATGTGTATGTATGTATATGTATATACATATACACACACACACACACACATATATATATATGTTTTATAAAATATCTGTGTGATAAATTTCAATACAAAAGTCAAACTACTTATTTAATTTTTGTATGGCATCTAAAAGATATCGAAATCTAAGTTTCTTGTGTCATAATCTATTTAATCATCTATCTATCTGTCTAATTATCTTTTTGTTGCGCTTTTACCAATCAGGTTAAAAGAGAGGTCTCTCTCGGGCTAGTTATTAATGTGTTTTAACTTCTTGCTTTCTGGTTGTAGAAAGACACTGCAATGGCATCAGTTTCGAATCTGAGACTTGACGAAAACCCTGTCGGCTTAAAGTCCCCGACTATATCCATCAGACTATAGCACCAACCAGAAATTAAAGGAGCTACTATGAAAGGATTTAAAGCGATTTTATGTTCGAGGTATTTTATTAAAATAAGCTTTATATTTGTAAACAGCTTCTAAATCCTATAAAATGTTTACACTCACGTACACACATGTATATATCTATGTGCTGTGTTGCTTAAAGTACACACTCACACATATGTATATATATGTGTGTGTGTGTACTAGAATGCAAAACTTAAGCAACTTTTCGAATTGCGCAATAATACCAAGAAAAATCAACTGGATGATATGATATTTACACTACAAAGGCACAATGTAACACTTAAACGTTGATGAAAGCATAGTAGCTAAAGAATGAATTGAACACACACATTAGCGATCAAAGCAGATAAAGGCTTTATTGACACAATGACATTAGTAAAAAACATTGTTTGACCATGAGGGTAAAAAAAAGTAAACTATAGTTCCTTATTGAAGGATATGACCTCCCCTAACTACAAGGGTTACGAGACACTGTCTGGTCATACTCGGTACTAAATTATCGAACAGTTCTTGATGTATGAGTTATCACTTTTCGAGGAACATCTATTTCAGCAGTCTGGTGTTCTTCAGAGAATTTGATCTTGCTGTAGGTGTCTCGCCAAAGCATGCCACACATGTCCGATGGAATTTAAATCAGGAGAACATTATGGTCAATGCATTCTGTTGATAACTTCAATTTCTAGAAATTCCGTAACAGTAGTGGTTCTGTGTGGATGTTTACTGTCACCCACAAAAATAAATTCTAGATCATTTGCACCTCAGAACAGACGCAAGTGTGGGAAGAAAATTTCATCCCCGTAACGATCTCCTGTAAAGGAGTCGCTTTCGAAAATATGTAGCTCGTTTTGTCCATTCTATATAATGCCTCCCCACACATGCACTCCACAACCACCCTAATGGTCTCTTTCCCAAATGTTATGGGGATAAAACCATGTCCTTCCCTCCTTCCATATCTTTGAGAACTGAGAATCATTGCTCAGACTGAAATGACTCTCAATAATAAACAGAACTCGATTCCACTGAAAATATGTCCAGTCTTTGTGTTCTGGACACCATTGTAAACGGTGCCGAGAAAGGGTTGCTGTTAATGGTATGCAGCTTTCAGGACGATGGGGGGAAAGGCCACTTTTAAGCAGATGTCTGGTCAAAGTAAACTGTGATACCTGTCTTCCGGTTGTAGTGCGCAGCTGCGGAAAAATATGTTGCCCAATGACTTGTTCTGGTAATTTTTCGCCTGCTGAACGATTTCTCGGTTGACCACCTCCAGCCTTTCCAGTAGCTGTACCCTGTGATTTGAAAGACTTTCCAAGCTATTAATTTTACATTATTATCAATTACAAATTCTTATGCAATACTCTTCAAACTACCCCCTCTCTTCATGCTTGCCAATCCTTCTACCGCATGTAAAGGCATCCTGATGATTTCGCGTAGTCATTATGAGCATGAGATTTCACTTGCTAGGAATATCTGGAAATACACCTTTCCTCCTTTTTGTCAAGTTGCCTTGCCACTGAGAGCACGCACTCTACGAGTTTGCGTGTCTTGACGTCCTCTCTGTAGTCACAGTGTTGATATTTGCATGTGCATCATCTTTCAGCTGAGCTTCCTTTTCCCTGTACTGGTAGCAAAAAACCTTTTTCAACGATTTAACGGTTGAATGTAGAAAGTAATGATGATATGGAGGTTACAGGAGATGAATTTTTTCAAATGATTTGTCGAAGTTAGCCGAACACACATTTAATAATCACGTAGGAACATAATATAATTACTCGATACACTCAGGTAGGACAGAAAGACGTTGGACAATATGATACTAACAAATATACAATATGGCCTTAGTTTGTTGCCTTCGCGCAGTAATAGGATGAATGTTCAGTATTAACTATAAAAAAACACTTCCTCGGAGTTGTGGGCTAAAAGTTATTTTCCTCCTCCACGCAGGCCAAACATTTTACCTTTCCTTATCGCTGTTCTCGAAGCACTCTTCTAATGAAAAAGGAATTGAGTCTGACCGCAGCGTCATCACCCTACACACACACGCGCACACACACACTCACTCACTCACACACACACACACACACACATATATATATATATATGTGAGTGTGTGTGTGTGTATACATATATAAATGCATACATACATATATATACATACATGCATACATACAAAGTGCTTGTCTCTTCCTTGTTCGTATAACGTTGTACAAGGCGATAAAAGATCAGATATTTCCCCTGATTCGCACTTATGAACAGTGTCACCTTGCGATGTACAATAATGTTACCGGTAATTGGTTGTTGGGCCCTACTTGCACTCAATCCGCTCTTCCTCACTCTGGGGTCGAGAAATGAACCCCAAGTTCTTTTGTGAAATTAATTAGGGGTCCAGCGTCGGGCTAACCACTCGGCCTGGGCACTAGCTGGCAATTAGCCCCCCAAGTCCAAAGGCCACAGAAATGGAGATGGGCACCGACTGATGGGCTTCTTAGCCCCGAGCAGACATTAACTTAACCAACCTACCTTTTAAGAGTTTGTACTTGTATATATAGATAGATAGATAGATAGATAGATAGATAGATAGATAGATAGATA
>BMAW01076938.1:169348-215075 GCA_019974015.1 Nephila pilipes | reverse complement strand
ATAGATAGATAGATAGATAGATAGATAGATAGATAGATAGATAGATAGATAGATATGGGTGCACCATGTTTGTACGCGTGCATATAAAATAAAAATTATAATACAAAAGAAAGTAGATAAAAATAAATCAAAACTCAGAGGAAAAATATACATAATTCGGAAAAATTTTAAAACCCCAAAATTTTTTGAAAACAGAGAAATGGAAAGTAATATATTTAATGTTACAACTGGTTTTTAACCGTTAAATAGTATTATTCTAAAATTATAAGCCTTACTGTGTCCGCATGAAAAAAAAAATCTGAAAATAAGAATTGGAAAAAAAAAAAAAAAATTGAACACTAAAATCCAAAAATTAAATTAAAAATAATAGGCTCAAAATAAATCTTTATAAACTAATAGTTAACTAAAAGTTAAATTAACAAAAATAAAAAAAAATTATAAAAATTCAAAATCAAAAATCAAAACTTCATGGAATACAAAGAAATGAGCACAAATTTAGAAATGTACATAAGAGTTATAAATACAATTTTATACACTTTAAATTTAGTAGAACGATTTACTCACTTATAGAGAACCTATGAATGCTTTATTTCAAGTGATACAAAAACTTGAAAAAGCATAAAAAATCAATCAAAATAGCCTTGTAGCCCAAAACACCGTACTATATTTCAACGTGAAGAACAACAATTTTTAAGCGTTGCCAAAGTGCCGAAATCAAACTTTAGAATGATCGAATTAATAGTCAAAAACCCTTACATTTTACATGGAACATTTAGAAATTACTAATAAAAATAGAATAAAGACTCTTTATCCCTCACTTAAAAAATCTTCTTTTTTTCTCTTTATCTCTTTTTCTCTCTCTTACAAAACCAGACATTTATTTCTATCAAGTCCTAAAAGACGAAAATAACTGAGAACGAAATTTAAAAATGAAAGAGGAAATCATTATAAAGCAATACCATCTAACAAATTAATTCATAGCTAATTATAAAAAGAAAAACTTAGAAATAGCATTTTAATAATACAATTAAATTAAATAAAAAAATTGAATGAAAAAAGTTAGGAAATTAAGAATAATAATGAAAAATAAACTATAAATATATTTAAAAGTAGAAAAAAAAAATTTAAAAATTAAAATTTTAATAATTTTTGATTAAATTTAAATTTATTCAAACGAAAAGAATATCTTTTTAAGAAAAATTAGCATAAAAAGTTTATCATGAAAATTATAACCATAAAAATACACAAAAATAAAGAAAATGTACACTTAACAACCAATTTTATAGTTTTTATGTCTTAAATTTCTCTTTAAAAATTAAATGGATAATCAACTTTAACCCGAACAGAAAATATTATTTTAAATATTTAAAGACATATTTACTAGTTTTATATTTCTAAGTAAAAAAATACATGAAATTATTATATGTATATTTAAACTTAAATCGCGTTATCAAGGAAAGGAACTTTATTAATAGGGAAACAATAATTATCCCTTTCGTCATATATGCTACAAATAATATTGTTTTCAATTTTCAAATAAACATAAAATAATCTGCTTTTTTGTAGATAACATTAGTTTTAATCAAATTTAAATAAGGAGCTTAAAAAGATAAATTTGGTTTAACATCTAGGCTAAAATTTATTTGAAAATTTATAAGATCATTAGTATACCTAAAAAAGTTTAAATTATTATTTTCTAAAAAATTACGTTCATAAAAATGTAAATTGATATTAGTAAGATAGCTACTAGCATAACCACCTTGAAGAATGTCTCTAATTTGTTTGTAATGTAAAATATGTCAAGGTTCCAAATGCACCCGGTGAGGTGATGAAGAATCTCGAAGAGTGGAGGGTAACTCAGATGTCATCTTCGTCACTTGAACGAGGCTCAAAATGACGTTGTCCATTGCCAATAGCTCTCCTGTAGCTTTTGAGTTCGAAATTAATAATCAATCAAGTGTACTCGAAGCCTGTATATTGATACAACAAGAAATAATTTGCAAGATAAATAAAGCCTTTAAAGATGCTTATTCTCTCTGAAATGTTTACTTCAGTTAATGAAAACGCTAAGAAATTATTAGTTCTCCTACATTGGGTTGCCTTACATAAAATTCATTTAAAACTCTTCACACCCTCAAGGCACTATCATAACTGAGCAACACAAAGAAAATTTTCATTCAAATCAGCTACCCGAAATCCTACTTCCACTTCTACATGATTGTTATTATAAATTGGAATAAATAATACTTTCTATAAATCCATCATAAATATTTAGTATCTTATCAGAAGAATATTTTTTAAAAAATGCTTTCCTCTATTTTCCGGAATAAATCAATTTTTCATCCACATCACATCAAGTAAAACTTAAATCTGGAGAGCAAGAAGAGCTCGTTAATTAATTTCAGTTAACATCGGGGTTATTGGGGTCAATCATAACAAAAAGTGCAAAAGTAGATTTCTGAATCCTGAACTTTTTCCTACATTAACGTAATTTGTTGCAAATTTTATCGTTAAAGTCCGAATTCTTAATATCGATTTTTAATTTTTTATTCAGACACATATTCTGCTCTATTATTAAAAGATGCAGAACTCGCAAATTCAGAGTTCCCAGTCTAGTTAGTATTACTTTAACTTTACTAAATTGGAGTAAGAAAATACAAAATGCTGTGAATAAGAAGTTTTTGGATAGTGTGGGTGATGGAAAAGGACCGATACATCTTCTCTGTCCGCCAAAAAGCAGTAGTTTTTTTACGAAAAGATGGCTTCATAAGAGTATCTTAAGTTGCGTATAAACTTGCTAGCCATTGTTTATGAACGTCTCACTGAAAAGAAGGCTATTGGCGACGGCTCTCGTATTTTTGAACCTCGGTTGAGTGACGAAGACCATACTGGAGCTGGCACCTCCCTCTCTAAATATCCACACACGTCGAAGGGAGGATTTGGGACCTCGACTATATTTAATGTATATCAGCGCTGCTACACAGCGGGCCTTTAATGGCATCAGGATCTTAACCCACCTAGAGACCATTATCACTAGGCTACCGCGGCCACCACATGAGAGTCAAGTAGTTTGTAAGCGCTTCTGCTAGTAGATGTGTACGAGTCAAAAGACTTCTCATGGTGATCCATATCTTTTTGGTTCTTTAACAAGCACAAAGGGAGTTCGCATTCAGACATCATTGTTTCAAAGAGCAGGTTGCCAGCTGCTTAAATAGCAAATGTTTATACACCTTTAAATCATGATGTGTAAGAAAATAGGAAATAAGTTTTTCCGATCAAATGTTCCTTGAAATTATTGTGATTTTTTTAAAAAAAAATTGAGTTCAGTAGCTACGTAATAGCTATGTCTTCCGAGTAACAAATCTTGTCTGTTATTTTAAAAAAAGGATCTTAGAATACAATCGTTAAGAATCTGTGCATTGATTGAGTAAACTATGACCTTAGTCGCCATTACATCTGCAAGAAAACGATGATACTTAAAAATCTGTCTAAAGCTGAGATAATTCAATGTACTTGTCTTGCCAAGAGGCTAAATCGTTGTTCATAATGGTACTGTTTACAGTTACGATTGATGCAAAGAATTTTCTGGAAAAACATTCATGTTTCTAAGCAAGGTAACACTTACCCTCATATTGCTCAATAAACTACAGTGAGACGTTATTTAAAAAGGATTATTAAGCGCAATGCGGTTTTTTCTTTTTCTTTATTTTTTTTAAATCTAATCCTCAGTTTTCTTCTGTACATTACCTGGGAACATTCCTTTCTGAAAAAGGCTTGTATTAAATCAAGTGTTCCAAACTTAAACATTTTTTTTATTCATTTAGCATGGCTTCATCAGATTAATGAAATCTAGAAGGGTATGTCATTTTCAAAAGAGGTAGGCACAATCAATAAGGCACTAGACTCTTCAGCTCAAATTACCCAAAATGATAGTCATTTTACATATATATTTCCTTTGCAACAAATTAACAAAGTGTTCAGAGGACAGTATACATACACTATTATATATATATATAAATTTTATTAATGTTAAATAGACTCAATTTTAAATTATATAAAATCATGCTTAAAAATTACCAATTATAACTATTAAAAACCAAAATTAAAATAAAATTATTAGAACTAAAAATTACAATTAAAACAGAATTAATTAAAATAATTAGCAAAAAGTGAATAAATAAAAATAAAAATAACCATTCAAGTTTTTAAAATAGCAAAATTTAAGACGTACAAAATGTTAAAAAAAAACACCCAAATTTACTTAAGTACAATATAAAAGCATTCAAGTACGCCTATTATACATGATAATTTTAATTCAAAACAAAAACAGAACTAATAATTTAAAAATGCAAATTTAATCAACTCAGTTTAATAAAAAAAAATCAAATCTGAGAGAAAAGAATCAGGAATAATTATATATATATATATATATATATATATATATATATATATATATATATAAAGTGTGTGTAATTTAATAAGTACAATATTAAACTAACAAACACGAATAAAGTGAATTAATTAGTAACATCACATTAATAGGGACATATTATTGTAATGTTATGTAAGAATTTCTTTTATTATTATTTAAATGGAAACTGGGGGGAGGACACCTCAAATCTGTCATTTTATCCATGTCCTTGTCTGTAATGATAATACTGACATATATCGACTTATCACTGAACTCAATCAAAAAAATTCCTCATTATAGATGCAAAAACATGGACACATAATTGTAAATTTGTTATAAAATTCTTCTCATACAATATTTTAGGAAAATTTCTTAAGAACTTTGACATAAGTAAATTTAGTTGCTTTTAATTTTCTATTCTATCTATGAATTTATGGAATGATAGTGAGCTTCTGAGTTAAAATTCCCTTCAAAGAAATTTAATGTTATTAACTAAAGGTTTATTTAGTAATATTTAACAATATTTTAGAATAATGATATATATATATAAATCTGTGCGTGTGTGTGTGTTCAAAATGAAAATGATTCAACTAATCTGTAATTTTTTGACACTAAAATGGTATCAGTTGACGAAACAAAAAATGTACACAGATTAATATAAAAGGAATTTTTCTCTTACATTTTTCGAGTACATTTGAAAGTATTCGATTGCTTATGAAGCCATAGGATCACCCCATTTGTCATTAGTATTTCATTAGAAATTATTTGTCTCATAATTTAAGTTCTAAATTTAAATTACAACTAGTTTCTTGTGTGGTGAATTAGCATGGAAATCAGCCTGCAGATTTAATTTGCAAAACAGATTACTTAGGATTATTTTTAAATTAGACATTTAAAGATTAAGTGTATTTATTTAGTGATATTCTGGAGGGATTCATGTTATTTTATTCAGTCAGTTTATAATTGCTTAAAACTGAGAGAATTTAGATCATTTTTTACTAAAGATTTTTCAATATATTAAGAGTTTTAGTTATGAAACTTACTATTCTCTCTGATTTTCTTGAAAAGATTTAACTAAAAAATGTATTTTACAAGGAAAGAAAAGAGTGTATTGATTTACAATAAAAAATATTTTTCCTTATAGGTAATTATTTAAGGGGTGTAGTTTTTCAAATGAGAAACAAACCATTCTATCACAACAAATGTAAAACTTATGAAATTTAAGCATTCGATTATTATTTTACTATCACTAAGAACCAATCTTTGTCAAGCAATTGTATTTTTTGAAACGTTCTATTCTTTTGAATGTCAGTAGCGAAACCGAACAGCTGGACACTGTAGTTTCTACATTTAAAATGCTACAAAGAGTGTCAATTAAAGCATTTATTAGCATCTTCTCTTCAAGAGTTTCCAATAAGCTACAGAGAATACAACATCTGATTTACATTTCAACATCATTTCCCACCAGTTGATTCTATGGATAATTTAGTCCAATTTCATCAACTTATTCCTATTAATGAAACACGCGTTCTCTTTTTAACTTGATATCCTACGAAAGGTTCTTAAAAGCTAGTTAGTTCGTAAAAATACATAAGTAAAACGTAGACATTTATCATTCGTTTGGAGCTTTTTTTTTTTGAGAACTTGGTTTTTAATTTACGATGCACAATGAGACTAACTAATGATACAGGAAAGCATAAGTATGAGTATCCTGCAAGTGAAATATTATGCTAGGGAATCTTGCTCTCTATAAGTAACACATTTATATATATATATATGCACACATAAAAGTAGTCTTATTATTCAAGAACTCCATTCAACAGTCAAATTTACTTTTAAAGAAAGTTATTTTGCATTTTTCAAATAAAAGTTCTGAAAGAATTTGTCAGCATTGAGGTATTCAAGAACAGTGATCACAGAGTTTAATATTTTAATTTAAACAAATCATACGCGGGGAAACATCGAGAAATTATAATTTTTTTAGCACCTCGTGGCTTGTAGATTTTTTAAAAGTTAATATTTCTTTTATGTTTGCTAAAAAGTTGATGCAACGATTAATTTTAATGAGACTTAACAAAGTTTTAAAATAAAAATACTCAAAATAAAAAAAGATAATCCATACTTTTAAAATTAACCGTAGAGTTGAATGTTTAAAATTGGTTGAGCTCATGTGTTAAAATTTTAAAACTGAATGCTGAAAAGCAATGTTTTCTAAGATACTTGTCTATAAATGCTTAGAAATATTCTAGAAATTAATTTCTCTCTCTACACTGATCAAAATATGTTAAGTCAATTATTACTTATTCGTTGATTTTCTCAGATTGAATTTCTTTTTTCATTAAAAATACTCAATATTTTTTATTTTTATATCTGGTTGCCAATATATTGTGAGGTAAAAGTTTGTTATCCTTATGTTTAGCTATTCATTCTCGGATTCCATAATATTCAACTATTAGACATTTCTAATTACCTGTATATTTTAGTATTATTAATTTAGCATTTGAATTATAATTGTATATATTATTAAAATCTGTCACTTTTGAGTAGCACGGGAATGAATGTACAATTTTTGAGAGATTTATTTGCTGTTATAGTTTATCAAAAAAAAAAATTTAATTAATTTTAAAAAAATGCAAAAATATTACTTGAAATCCATGAAACCCCTGAATTGTTTTTTGCAACATTGATTTTTAGTAGGGTTATAAATAAATTATATGTTATAAATAAATTAAGGACTTTTTCTTGAAATTTGTATTACATTTTCTACAAAGAATACTTCATTAGTATTTCATACTATTAATTTATTAGTTTTTATTATTTTAGAAGCTGCTAAATTTTTGAACTCTTCATCTCAATCCAATTTTCCCATTTTTGCATCGAAACTTAAATTTGTTAATATTCGATCGAAATTTCATTCATATTATCTGCTTAAAAACATTTGAAAAACTACAAGTATTCAGTTAAAGTTCTGAAAAAAAAAAATTCCCTAATAAACGGAATTTGAATGGAGGAAACATTTTTTTATCAAATATACAGCATCATAATTTAAGGAAATTTCAAAAATTAGAGAAATTGAAACTTTCAGTAAAATTGCATCTTTTTGCTTTCACTCAATTAATAAAATAATTTAGTTTGTTAATTAGTAAATTATGTTGGTAAATTAAAAGAAGATAACTTTTCAAACGTACAATTAGTTGAAAGAATATAGAAGCTTCATCGTAAATGTATTGCAGTGATTTAAAATTTTAGTTACGAAGGACTGCAATGCAGTAAGTTAATAATTTTTGGAAAAACTGTAAATAGAAGATATGAAATTTCTGAATTTAGTAAAGGCTATAAATAACACATTGTACTAAGACTCATTTTTATCCGGATTATTTTTACTCATTATATGCATCTAGTTTCAATCGCTAATACTTTTTATTGATGTTGTTCATTCACATAGCCTTTCTACAAATATTTTCTAAAATTTTATTTTTTAAAAAAATGCTAACATAAATATAAAAATAATGACTTTGTCAACATTTTAAGTTTTAATTCGCTATTACACATACCTTTAAAAATGTTCCATGATTTTTCAAATTCTTAATTACTCCGAAAACGGAATAGGCGTGAGTAACAATTTCAATATGGGATCTCGCGTATTAAATTTCTGATTTTTTTTTTTAAAAAAGCTTTATTAATTATACTTTTATCGATTACAAATGTTTGCAGCCTTGGTAAATCTATTTTTTTCTCTAAAGAATAACAATGTGAAGGGTATTAATTTATTTTTTCTTTCTTTACTTTAGAAAATTATTTTATTTCATTAGTACAGATTTGAATTCTCGGCAATAAGTTTTAAAATTCCATTAATTTTTTTGAAATTAAAATTTCTGAAAAAAAATCTCACCTAATGTCCCGCAAAGTAGCATTAAGAGGCTGAGGATCGTCCAGTGGAAAGGTGTGTCGTATCTGTTGCCCATTCCTGCGTCCGGGAGTTCGTCAACCGGAAAAACTCCGGAGCGATGTCGCTGAGAAAAGGTAGTGGCAACACTTAAAGGTAAGGGAGCCGATTTATACCTCTTGTTATGTCACGTGACTTTTCTTTTCTCCCCCTCCTATTCGAGGGGGCTGATGAAAATTGAAATTAATACGCGACCAGGGGGCACTAAGCCCACGGAAGTGAATGGCTTAGGTGACGAGAGGAGCGCTCACGTAAGTGTGTTCTTTCTACCCCCAGCATTCAGAATTATTTTATTTAAGAGCAAGTTTTTGAAATGCGCTTTGAATAAAATATGGAAAGCATCCCCTCCGAATAAAAACACCTCCCAATGCTGATTTTTGAAAAGTTTTCAGAACCCGATGGGTAATATTGAAAACCAATCACATTGTTAACTCGTAGCTTGTGTTAAAACACATAATGGAATACGTCCAGTCAGGATGCGTGGACGCCTGGGGAATAGATGAAAGTGAATTGTATTCAAAATGTCTCTTTCTTTATGTCTTATCAAAAAGACCAAAGAGGTTCCTTTTATTGAATAATAGATATATTTTTCAAAGCAAAAGGCGACTTCGAAACGTTTCGTCCGGACGATATGAAACCTACTGTTTTCCAGTTTTCGTTTTAAATATTAATATTGGAACTCTTTTTTCATGCAAATGATGAAATGGTTTTTCTTTAAATGGCTTCATTCAGATCTTTTCACGTAGTTCTTACAAAGAATTTAAACTAGATATTTTTAAAACATTTTTAAGGGACAGAGATTGAAATAATGGACAAAAAAGCACTCAAAAGAGTTTTCTTTGTAATTATTTTGAGTTTTGGATTTTGTGAGTTTCTTTTATAACAACTTATTTAAAAATACACATGATCCAATAAAAAAAATTTAGTATAGGAGAAATGTTATGTTGAATATTTATTAATACTTTCGTTATATAAAATACTCTGTATATAACATGTTATTTAATATCTATCTATCTATCGATCGATATATATATGGAAGAATTATTTTAGACTTTAGGAAAAACTCTCAATTTTTTTCAGTTTAAAATTTTTGCAAACTTTGTTTGCAAAAAGGGATTGATGATGAAAAACTAGGTTTCAAATTTTATAATTTTTGAAACTGTACTTCTTATAATTCTAACTGAGACAAAAATACTCCAGAAAAAAATTGGGAAAAAAAAAAAAAAAAAAAAAAAACCACACTTTAGAAAATGTATTGCTAGTTCTTATGATATGAGTATTGTTTTTGCGTATGCCTACCATGCTGAATGAAAAAACATATCTCTCTAAACTGTGCCTAACGGAAAGAGCCAATTTTATAAATCAGCACAAAATCTCAATTTAAGATTTTTCCGTATCAGTTTCATTCGAAACCAACCAATTAAATTTCCTTTGTTTAGGTTGGATTGTAATCTCCTCATGAACTTTTGAAAAATTTCAAAACATAATTAATACTGAATAACAAATGATAAAATAACATCATAACAATTTAAAATTCATTGTAAAAGTTTTAAAATAATTTTAAAGATGATTTGTGCTAAACTTTTAAGTTTTGTGTTAAATTGAAAAGGACAAAATAAATATTCCAAAACATTAAAGCAGCTTAGATTCTCTTAAACATGGCTTTAGTAAAATGCAAAATTAGAAGAAACCTTGAATCGAATATTGAATTTGAAACAGCAAATCAGTATTTCATAAAACAATTTTATTCACCTAAGTGAAATTTAAAACAATAATTGGACCTGTATTTGAACAATTTTATTCTCCTCAGTTTTCTAAAAGATTTAAGGAAAAAGAAAATTTTGCAATATTTTGTTTCAGATTGTCTGGTAAAGGTTTGCTTCCAGAATTTTATTGACTTACATTATTTTAAATAATTAAGAGAACCTCGATTTAAAATTTTAAAAAATTGGAAGAATTCTTAAGTCTTAAAATGAAATCGATTTAATTTTCTTACTGTAATGTTATTTAAGATTATTAAATTGATTTCCACAAATTTTATTATTATTGTTTAAAATTAAAATGTTATTTAAGATTTAATATCATTTGTAATTTAATTTTTTGATTGAAATATATTAATTACAAAACTACAATTACTGTACCGCAAGATACTTATGTCATGAATTACAATTAATTAGCAAAAAGAGATAATCATTTGTCTTATAAATCTGTGTTTCAAGTTGATAGTGGAAGATTTGATTACAAAGATTAAAAAAATAATGTAACATTAGTTCTTGACTTAAAAGTAATTTTAATTTGCAATCACATATATTAATCATGCAATAATTGTTATTTCAGCTTTATGGGATCTTAAGAGAACGCGAGTAACAAAAAGGCAAAAATTCCCAAATTTGGGGAAATAAGATCAAATTTGTCCAATACTCAGTTGTATCTATCCAATTTCATGCCATAAAATAAATAATTTTTATCAGTGATTAGATGAGTTCAATATATGCGTAAAATTTTTTTTTCAGACATTATGTATTCATTTTAATACTTAACATTTTTCAAGATTTTTGTTTGTTTGAAAAAGTACAATGAGTAGTTGCCTATCTCTAACAACAAAAATGATACAAATGGTGAATTATTAATAATTGATAGATTTTTTTAGGTAAAGAAATGTACGGCCTATGGATTTCATTACATTTTCTTTAGTCAAAATTTGTTGTGTGATTTTATCTAAAAAATTTTTTACTCTTGTATTCAAAACACTTTTTGAGTCAAATTTTACTTCGAAGTCACAAACATTTAGGGTGATATTGGTATCTTTCATAATTGCGAAATCACGTAGGAGTTTTGTACTTTCGGTAATTTATTTAAAATTTCACAAAAGGAAAAAAAATTATTCTGCTTTGTAGCAAAAAAAAAAAAAAAAAAAAAAAAAAAAAAAAAAATTGCACTGCAGGATTTTCTTCATTATTAAAAGATTCATCTAGACATTCACAGATCAAAAAATCTATTTTACAGCTAAAAGTGAGTAGAATTTTTACTAAAAAACATTTTTAAATGTACGTGGAAGAATGACGAAAACATCAATTCCTTAATCAAATAAATATATATTTTAAAGAAATTTTGCCCCTAGTACAAAAATACCTAATAAAGATCATCATAATAAATTTTAGAAATTTGCAACTCAAATGCAAGATTTCAGCATTTTGGGTTTTCAGCATTCCTATGAATAGCTTTCAAGAAATTTAATTATTATTTAATGTTGGAGGAAAGTGATTTAAAATTAATTAAATAAAAAGATTTTAATTTTATTCTCAAATTTGAATTAAGCTCAATCATAGTTTTTTTGCATAAATTTATAAGTTTATTTAATTGAGACCTTCAATTTACATTATTTTTGCTGAATGCAATATTTATTACTGAAGAAATAGGAATGTTCTAACGAAACTTCCTCAATGAATGCAAACAAATTTATCTCTTCATTCATTTCAGACACGTATTAATGTCTCAGAGCAGAAATGTTTAAGAAATTAAGTCTTATACTGAAACCACGAACTGTATCTTATCCTTTCTGTTAATAAATTTATTATAACTACACAGAATTTGATTATAAATTATGAAGTGTTTATTAATGAATTAATTTTGTACTAGTTATCTTACTGATTTGGCTAGATTAATTAATTATATTAAAAATAACCAAATTTATTTTTCTTATAAGACAATTTGAAATAAATAAATTTAACATTGTTGCATATGCATAGTGTAAGCAATATTTAAGAGATATATTTTTTATTCAAAATTGCCAAATTTAGTAAATATTCTTACTGTTATAAACAATTCATGTAATTCATAAAAATAATTCAACAATTCATTAAAGTGTAAGACTTTTTGAGAATTTTTTAAAATAATGCTTGTTGTGTGTTCAGATGAATTTTAATTATATGTCATTTTATTCCACAGAATTCCAATTTAAAATGATACGCTAACTCCATATGCTCAAGAAAAAATTTTGAGACACGCACAAGCATACAATAAGAGTTTATTTTAACACACACAAACTTTCTGAAACCTATTTTATAACTGAGAATGTTTCAATCTTTTGGAGATACCTCTTCAGGCCCCACACACAGCAAGTGTTGAAGCACCAAACCGTAACCACTAGGACTATATATTGCAGTATTTACTAAACTCATGAACACCGGTTAGGACCGGATGAGTTATGATGATGTTTTGAAATTTATGAAAAAACTACTCATTCTTAGTTTATAAAATGTTTTTAACAAAAATATTTTATCGAGACAGAATAATTTATTGCTCCCCTTCATCTGTGAAGCAGTCACCCGTTCAATCCTGCGAAAGGGATCGTCGAACTCTAAATTTTCCACACTATTATCATTAAGTATGTGACCCAAGATTCATTTAAATGCGTCTATTCAAAGAGTAAACGATGTTTGATGTTGTTACAGAACTTGTCAACAGCAATTTTAATGCTTTAAATCGTTAATGAAATATTTGACTGACAAAAATGATCACCGTTCTCGAGACACAAACACATATTAAAAACTGGCAATAATCTGAACAGAAACTGAATAGTTTGAATAGAAAGGTGTAGCGTTCTTATTAGAGTAAGAGTATATATTAGAGTATCAAAGTATTACATGTATAAAAAAAAACCTATCAGATCTACATTCAATCACATAAGCATATATGTAGGGGATCTAACTATTACTACGAATATGAATAATATGAAAATTACATCTCTTCTTTCTTTTATTTATTCATTGAAAATGTTGTAATCAATAGGATCATTTCTAAAGACACTCTCTCTTGAATATTTTAAGGTGACTCCTCACTAGACAAAAGTCGAGCAAAACGTAATTATTCATGATTTACTAGATTCACGTACTTTTATGAATAATTATCGATTTGCTTTTGGAGAACTGTGCATCTAGAGTGAATCGAACTTTAGAATAGCTTTCAAATTTTTGTAAGACTACACAGTTAGTTTAAAATACAAACAATAATAGAATTAAATTTTTTTCTAAAAGTAGGTAAAATTAATGGTATTTATTTATGTCAAATCGTCTACGAACATTGTCTCTCTCTATGTACCGCAAGCTTTTC
The DNA here is from genome assembly GCA_019974015.1 of Nephila pilipes. NCBI lineage: Eukaryota > Metazoa > Arthropoda > Arachnida > Araneae > Nephilidae > Nephila > Nephila pilipes. The sequence continues at coordinate 201,606 of BMAW01076938.1, read as the reverse complement.
AAACATAATACAAATTTTTGTGATTCTCCAATTTAAAGATATGTAGCAAATATTTCAATAAGAAACTCTCGCAACTTAATATGTTAATAATTCTCAATGATGCACAATTACTAATAGCAAACCGCAACTTTATTTACAGTCCTTTTTTTTTTAAAAAAAAATTAATGGATGAATTTTTTGTGAGGAGAGGGGGACTAAGCTTAAAAATTATGTTATTCTGTGTGCTTTATGTACACTACTTTCATAGTTCTCGAAGATCTGAAAGAAAAAGTATGTCAATATACAATAAAAATGCCAGAACCTTACTCAAAATAAAATTTCATTAATTAATAATAAAATTAATTAATTAAAAGTAAATTTATTGTTACGATATCTTTTCAGTAATTTGCTCTTAAGGAACTTTCGTCATTAGAACAATTGTGGGATTTTCAAGGAAAAGTGTTATTTCCCCCAATTTTACTTTTATTTTTCTTTCAAATTACCTTTCTACACGTCTAAAAAGTATAGTATTGAGAGAATTTGCTAAAGAAAATTTTTCAAGTCATTTTGAATAATATAACAAAATATTTAAATTAAGATGCCAATAATGAAAATACAAATTTCAATGATGATAAATTACATAATTCGTTTTGAAACACAAATCATAGCATACTTAAGAATTCATTTCCACTTCGTTTTACATGGAATTATTTACTAATCTTACAGCTTTCTTAAAACAACACAAAAAACACCTTTCTGAAGGAAAGTGATTCACGTACGACTAGTTTCAATATAATAGGACACGAAGATGGAAGAAAAATTACTGTTTGTTGCTGATTAAGGTTTGTTAGGAGGAAGGAAGTAGCGTTTTCATTTTAAAAGAGAATTTCTAAAATAAATTTTTTAAATAAAACTTTTCCCTCTCTTTTGAAGGGATGATCAGCTTAATAAGAAAGAATTATCATTTCTTTATGAAATACTGTTAAACTGGTCATACAAGCCAGTAGGTAATGGAATAACACAACGTAATCATAAATATCCTACTACCTTAAAAATTCATGCTCGAAATTATGAGCAAGTGTTCTTATCTGTTGCTAAAATATTAATTATATTTCATCAGGGAACTCTGCTACACTATAGGGGATATTGTAATTTGGTTTTTTATAATCTCGAGTACAATCAGGAATTTCATGAAATTCTTACGAATGAATGGTAGTTGAACTCCGATATCATTATAATACCCGAGTCAAAGTGGTCATTTTACTTTATTTCACGAGAAAAATTATCTGGAATAGATTCTTAAACCAGTACACAGTAGGATATTGCAAATTATCAATGCTTGTATCAACAATTCAGTTCTACTTGACGTATTCTCTATGAATGCATTTTTTGATCGATTCAGTATTTATTGACGCCGTACTAAGAAGCAGCTAGAGGGCTAATGACGACGGACATCATAATTTTGGGCATCGATCAAATGACTGGGCCGACATTTGACCTCTCACCTTCCTCTCCAAACTTGAGCACCACACAAAAGGGAGAACATGGAGCCTCCACAGATTTAAAGTGAATCAACTCCGCAACACAGCCGGCCATTAATAACATCAGGGCTCGAAAACACATCATGACGGAAACAATGCCCGCCGTGAATTCGTAACCATGACCACAAGGCTACCAAGGTCACTTAATGAAGGCGAACTAAATCATATTGGGGAAAGAATGTCACATTAAAATGTTTTTTAACGCCAGTAACACTGGATTGTCTGAAATATCAGGAGAGACCTCTGTTTTTGTAGTTCCTTTCGTTCAAAGTAGCAAATAAGCTCGGAGCCTAAAGTAATAATTTCATATCATTATAAACTTCCATTTTATCATTTATTTTGGAGAAATGATTACCGGCTTAAGTATCGTTTTCGGCACTTGATCAAAGTTCAAAATTATGAGATTCCTGGACAATAGTTCTTGTGTTGCCTTGCCTCTAAGTGGGACGTTAATAAACATTCATCTACTTTTAAGTAAAAGAGTAAAACTTATTTTGAAAGTGTTGCAAAAAAAAAAAAAAAAGAAAATCTTATGTCACTTGACCATATAAAGAATCCCTTTATTTTGATAGAGCCCCACGTAGTGATTTGGTATTGCCATCGTTTTGAAAAGTCACTGATTTAGCTTTCTTGAAATAAGATTTCGGTCTCCACATGTCTTCAAGCCACTGGACTTCAAGGAGTCAAAACTCTGAAGTCATAATTTCAGGCAAATGCAAGCGAGAATCTTTTCACATTTGAGCAAAAAATATATCAGCTACATAGCTCTGAAAAATTCCACACATAAAAAAATTGGGATAATGCTATAGATGTAATTTTTCTTATAAGATACTCAGCCTCAATTACCAAAATAATAACAGTAAGATTTTTAAAAATGTTTGTCAAAATCTCAATTTTGAAAATTAATTTCCTTTAGAAATATTCTTATAATACAACATATACACACGTAGCAAATCTTACCATCGAACCTTCATTGATAGAATCTATATTCATTACTGTGACATGAAAGGAAACTTTAGTAGGCTTACCTGGAACATGAGAAATACTTACTATGAAAATAATAGAAAAGTAATAAAAATAATATTGCTTGTGTGCGCATAACATACGTACTTCAGGTACCTGTATATTTCAGAATAATTAACTTACTCTATTTCTAATATACAGTGAGTGTAGGAAGAATATATGTACCTATTTTCCTGTATATAATAGGCTACTATAACTTCAAGCTACATTTTTAATTTTTAAGTACATTCGCAGTACAACGTACACCCTTTTCTTTCCTAACAAACCTGAAATGAACATGTGCGATTCTCTTATAATTTGAAATCATTCATTCGAAGTATGTTCCTAACCTCTCAATCAATGGCGTATTGAATTAACAAGCGGTAAAAGGAACAATATATATGTGTGAAGGAGGAAATGCTTAAGGGAATAAATAAATTTGCAAACAGTTCAGGTTTCATTCAATGCGGAAGTACACAAGAATGTTATTTCAGATTTTCAAGAAAAGGAGAACACGATTTGGGATAAGAACAAGTACTTCCCACCCGAAGGAATTCGCGGAATTAAAAGTCAAATGTTTCCTCGCTCTCCAATCCTTTGAAGTCTTCATTTTTTGAAGTGAATATCAAATTTCGTAAATTGCATTTACTTTAGTCGAAATACAGTTGATCTAATGTTCCTATAAGTAGTAAATGTGTGGCCTGCCAAACGAAACAAATAGAATGCGGGTTTCAAATGCTCAAAGTCATTTAATTTGTAAAGGAAAATGGAAATCGTGCAGTAACAAGGATGTTTGGTGTTAGTGAAAGCTTCATGCGTAAATGGAAGAGTAATAAAATCACAATAATTATTATGCTGAATATAATTAAAATGATGTGAAAGGAACAAAAACAGTTCTCATAAAAATAACTACCCAAGAAAAATCTTACTTTACCACAGTGCATTAATTTTGCTTAAAGGATGGTAGAAAATTAAGCCCTTATTTTTAAACTTATGATGAACTCGAAATATTATTCCCCAAATGGTGCTTTCATTCATGTTAACGAGAAATATAGATGGATGAAAACAGTGTATGGATAAAAAAATATTTAACAAAACTGTCCAGGTGCTAAAAAGGGACCAGAAAGTCTTTTAAATTCGGATGTCGAATAATTACGAAAATGAAATACTTGAGTATAAGAAGGTGTAAAAACATTTACAAAAGACCCAATACGGGAGTCCAGTTTAGAAATAGTGTGTGAGTGGATAATAAAAGTATGGAATGAAATTATGTCTGACATATATCGAATTCAGAAGATATTTGAAATTTGTATAACTAACAATCTAAAAGGAACGGAAGATGATTATTTATTTATGGTTCAGAGTACCAGAGATAGTGAAGATGAAACATAATTCGATTATGTGTCTGAAGATATGACGGAAGACAAAAATGATGAATTTTTCATGTTATCCGTTAATGAAAATTTTTAAGTTCGTATGGTATGTCATTTTTAAATAAACAGCATGTAGGTACAAAAAGAAATTTAATTTTTTACATTCATATTTTCCTTATTTTTAAATCTATCTCTTTTATATCCGGTGATAACACTCACATATACATTTCGATTTTATTTTTTTGTATTAAAAGTACACTTTAAGAATTAGTTATAAACGGTATTTATATATACATATCATAAATTCCCTACATTTAAGTCTAAGAAACTACATAATTAGTAAAATCATTAAGAAACTAAAGTAAAATTACTATAACTCATATAAAAATTATTATAATTATAATTAAACCAACTAAAATTAAAAGTTAAAAACAAAAATCTTTTTGGTTACTGAAAACTTAATAAGAGAAAAACCAATGAAAGAAAATGAAAAATTAGAATAATGTAAATAATGTAATTAATACTCATTCATACTTTGGAATGGAATAATTTGTGTTTATAACTTTATTACTGATCAAATAATAACACTTCAGTGAATTACATTATAATTAAATATGGCAACAAACCAAAAATCAACAAATTCCGAAAATCCCCCATAGAAAAGAGAAGAAAGTAAACAGAATACCAATATAATCAAATTCAAATAAAAACAAACAGTAAAAATAGAAATAATTAAATTAATTGAACTAAAAAAGCTCACCAAAACAAAATGTAAAAATTACACAACACACTCTATATAAATAGTGTAGAAACTTTTTAAACATAACAACCATAAGCTGAATGAAGTTTATTATATAATCATATAGAACAATTTTAAAAAATGCAAATAAATGAAAAATTAACAAGCATTACTGTAGCCAAAATTTTAAAAGCAAGTAAAATATTACATATTGTTCGTACATATACTTGCCACTTCTTTTCTTGAAGGAATTCACTGCCACAGTAAATACTGATTGATTGATTTTAAAAAAACATGCCGATCAATTAATAGATTTAAAAAAAACAATAATTTTTTTTATTAAAATTAGTAATCAAAAGTTAAAGAAAGTATATCTAAAAAAGCATTATGTTACATATTTTTAAAAAATAATTAATAGTTAAAAAAAAAAGATAACATCTGTAAGAATTATAAAATAGTAAAAAAAAAACCAAATTAAGAGACATCAACAAGATTGAAAAAACCTATTTATTATTGCACATTGAGCATTAAGAAAAGAGAGCGACAAAAATATTGAGAAACATAGAACTAAGAAAATATAACGATTATAAAAAGGAATAATAATGAATTTTATATATATGTACCAACACACACACACAATAACATATATATATATATATATATATATATATATATATATATATATATATATATATATATAAAGAGAGAGAAATTTTCATTAAAATATTTAATATTAAAGATTTAAGATTCGAATAAGTTCTCGTGGTTGACATAAATATTGCTTAATGAGAAACGTGTAAGATAATATAACTATATATGTAATGACTTGATATTTATTTAAGTGGGAGGTATAAAATTTCACTTTCTAAAGATATCACGTATCAAATAAATCATTAAATCTTAATAAATGATATCTCAGCATCTACGAGTATCATGTGAATGAGCCACTTAATTTGATCAAATAAATCCTCACACGCACTTGATTCGAATCTTAAAGAATGAAGTGTTTTGCAATAATCAGTAACTTTCCATGTTGTTGAATAAATTGATCATTTTGCGCAAAATAAAAGGGACTGTCTCTCAAAGTTGCCATATCCATAAAAGGAATGAAGTATATTTGTGTGCATCAGAGGCAATACTCTTCACTGATGCCCAAATCCCAATGACACGCAATCAATGAGGGATTAAGTAAAAAGATTCTTTCCGTTGAAAGCAGATGAGAAATTGAATCGGAGCTCTAATTAAGAGACCTAATGTCAAGAGCAACACAAGTTAAGAAACGCGGAAGAGGACTATGAATAGCCTCTAGAGTAATAACATTTGCAACTCTGCAGTTTTGGGCAACGCTATGTGCCGTTGTGTAATAATATATTTGCTAAAAAATGCAATACTGAGACCACTTTGCTATCTATCTTTTGGGCTTCGTTGTTTTTCAAGTACATTCATACAAGAATTTTACTGTTTCATTCTCAATATGTCTAATATTTAAAACTTATATTAAACTGAATAATAAAATTTTTTTAAAATTCATCTATAAACTTAGAAGTTATTTCAACACTAAAAAAAGATTATGGTAAGCAAACAAATTCATTAGACATCACAATACTATTTATCCATATGTATCGAATATCCTTATGAACTTAAGCATTTACCCTTATGTACTATATTAGAAATAATTTATAAGTTATAAAGCAGAAAGATAATAAAGAATTATTTTTACAAAATGTTAAGCAATAATAATAATAATTAAGAAGTTAAAAATGAAAAATAGAAAGTAATAGATGTAAAAGAAAAGGCTTAAATAGAATTCAAATTGTAATAAAGATTTGTGAATTAAATAATAATTTAATGATAACAAAATAGGCAGTCCATATATATATATATATATATTTTTAATAGTAATAATAATAATAATGATATAACTAACTTCCTAATATCAAATATTATAAAAATTTATAGAATTTGTACTTAGTTTAATATATATGAATGATTCTTTTATTAAGCTTAGTAAGATTTTTGATAAATGTAAGAAATTCTTTCCGATTAAAAGTATTGGAGTTAATAAAGTTTTTAAATATAACAGAAAATGAATACATATGTTTTTAATTATAATAATACTAAAGATATAAAGAAGGAAGTAATAAGTTACTGTACTGAATGTAAAGTTGTTAATAAAGAGCATAAACATGTCATAACTGGTGATTTCCGAATGGTAAAGGATAGGGAATTGATATGAATATATATACAGGTTACCGGATTATGATCTGAAATAGTTACTATTTCATTAAAAGAAGAATTCTTAATGAGGTCAATAATTTTACTAACCATATTGCTATTAAATATAGTTTCCTAGTTGAAGCCTTTAATAAATATAAATATGACATTTATAAACATATTAATGATATAAATTTTAAAACTAATGATATGATTAAAATACATGATATTAAAAGAAATAAATTTTAGATTTACAAAAAGACATTATTATTTGTTGTGTTGACAAATCTTAAGTTAATTATGAAATTATGTGTAAAAGTTATGGTAATACAATTATTAATAAATGAATAGAAGAGAATATTGATTATTTTGAAAATAATTTTATTGACTTTGAAGTTAATAATAGACTTACAGCTCCATATAAAAATAGGTTTACAAATTAATAAAATTAAACTTCCACTGATCTTTACTCTGCAAAATTTCACAAAACCCTTAATGAATTTAGAACGGTCATTAATGGTAACTACACATATTTGTATACAAAAGCAGTTAAATTATTACAAAAAGTCTTACAAGATACTGTTAATAAATTTAATGAAATTGCTATCATTAAAAATAGTTTAGACATTGTTAATAAATTAAAAGACAAAGATTTAAATGCTATTCATAGTGATGATTTTGAAGAACTCTTTAATTTGATATACACAGATGATTTAGTTAAAATACTGTTAATTATTTAAAAGGATTGCATATTAATGAATTCATTGGTTATGATAACTTTAAATCTTTAATAGACATTGTACCTAGATAAAATTACATTAATTATAAAGATAAAAATTTTAAGCCAACTAGTGGTATACCACAAGAATGACCTGCAAGTAATAGTTTGATTTTACACTTTTGTGAACATAATTATATTGATAGAAATAATTATACTAAACATAGATATACTAATGATCTACTTGTATTCAATTACAATAAGCTGTCAGAAGATAAACCTAACTTACCTTTCATCGTACATAGTTAAGTCTTCTATAGTAATTATGAAAAGAATATTTGACACACAATTAAAATTAAAGAAAAAAGAATTAATAGTAATATTTGTGACAGGCGGTACAGTTTTAAATTTTATATTAATAAGATACCCTCGGGAGTACCTGCGTACATATTTCTTATTTTGGAAATATTATTAAAATTATATTGATAGTAACTATAATTCAGTAAATTATAGTAATCTAAAAATATTAATTATAAGAAATTTATTACTTGTTGCTTTAACACAAATTATCCTATTAATTTTATTAATAAATATTAAAAAGATTAAGATACGAGTATATAAATTCGAGTATACGAGATATTGTTAAAATAATGTTTCATTAATGTAACGAAATAGCTTAAATAAATTTAAAACATTACAGAAACATAAAATGAAACTAAATAGAATTCCTTAACATTGTATTGAAAACTGACATATAATATTTTTAGATTATATAATATTAGTGATATGATATGATATTAGTGACATTAGTGATATGATATGATATTAGTGACATTAGTGATATGATATGATATTAGTGACATTAGTGATATGATATGATATTAGTGATATTTTTAGATTATATGATATAATAACATATATAATTAATGATATTAGATTAGATATATTTTTTTGGTATAAAGGTTTATTTAAGAAAAAATTTTAATTAATATTTCAAGTAAATATAAGTGAATATTTTTTTTTCGTTGAATGCATGAATTAATCAAATGTATTTTAGCGTTTAATAGCATTCTTGGTATACGCATTCTCGCACCATATAGTAAGGATTGATTAGGAACATCACATGTACTCTAATTGGTAAAAGGTTCATAACTCTCTTTGAGTTAAAATTATTTATTAATATGTTAAAATATATTTATTAAGCGTTTTAAATGGATTACTTTACTTTAATTTGACTTTGAATTTTTTTAGCTTCCTGTTTATTTCTATTATTTGATTCATTAAATTGCTGTCTAAAATGGGATTTCTGCATATACCTGGTTCATACTATTTTGTAATAAAGTACTTTTCTGAATTGTGATGGTTGAATACGTGATACTCGTATAAGGAGGCTTTATTTTCTCTTTTTTAATTAACTTTCTTCACCCTTTTCTCTTGAGATATTTTTTGAAGGTTATGAGAATATTTAATAAACATCTATATGCATGTATTTTATAACAAAAAACGACGCACCAAGGAGTTGTATGATGGAGACAAAAATTGACGGATAGGAAAATTATGTGCAGAATAGAAAATGATTAAAATTTCAAAAAATTAAATGATTTGTTTCAGAATTACATACTTATAAAGTAACGAGCTCAATAAAGTGTTGACCCACATCTAGCCTGGATGCAAGCTGCCACACGATGGGGTATAGAGTGATAAAGCTCCCTGATGGTCTAATGCGATATTTCTTGTCAAATTTACTCCAATTGTCAGGCGAGTTCATCAACATTCCCTGGTAGATGCAGTCGCCATCCTATCATATCCCAGACATGCTCGATTGCAGAGAGATCTGGTTGGCCAAGGAAGTGCTTGACAAGCTGTAAGACAGTTCACAGCAACGCGTGCCGCATGTGGTCTGCATTGTTAAAAAATAAGGCCAGAGTACAGCAAAATGAATGGTAGCAAAATAGGTCTCAGAATTTCGTCGACGTACCCCTGTGCAGTATGTGTGCCTCTAATGACGACCAAAGGGGTACGGCTGTCAAGGGAAATGGCACTCCAGACCATAACCCCTGGTTGAGGGCCTGTGTGGCGTATATATATATATATATATATATAAAATATCAGGATAAAAAGAGCTCTTAAGTACAATAAAAAACTTGGTAGATCTATTTTTAATTACAATAATATTTCAGAGTCACAAACACCACAAGTATGTAAATGCAATGATTACAAACAATATGTTGATTCATTCTATCAACATGTTGTTACGGGAAACATGAACATCGTTAAAAACGATTTATTGAGAGGTTTCATGAATAATGGAACTGGATTCAGGCTCATGATTACTAATAGTAACCTTGTAGTAAGAAAACAAATTACTAATGATTTTGAAAATTTTATTCTTAAGGTGGCAATTAAATATGGTTTGCCAATTGAGGCATTTGACGAATTTAGGTCATGTGTTTTGAAGAAAATTCTATATTTGAATTTTAAAGGGGATAGGGAAATTACAATTAAAGATCTAAAACTTGCTATAGATTATTTGCAGAAGGATTTTGTTATCGTTTATGTAGATAAGGCTCCTGCAAATTATGCAATTATTTGCAAATTTTACTATCATAAATTATTAAGTGAACATGTAATGAATAATAATGCTTTCCAGTTATCCAAATATAGTAACAGAGAAATAAATAATCGTCTTTTGGCATTCAATAAGAAGTTGGGTTTACATCTTACAAACATTAAATTTCCATATATTTTCTTAACGCCAAAATTTCACAAAAATCCTGTCAAATTTCGAAGTATTACGAATGGATATAACACCTATATCCCTAAATCTGGCAAACTTTTACAATCCATTCTTCAAAAATCTATTGACAATATTGAAAATACTGCTATTATTAAAAATAGTTTTGAAATTGTCAAGAACATGAAGGAACAAGAGGTATTCTCTATACATGGGTATGATTTTGAAGACCTTTTTAACTCAATAGATATTCAAGATTTAATTAAAGTTCTTGCGATTTTATACGATAAATATCATTTTAATCAAACAATAAAACGTGAAAAATTCAATACTCTTATTAAACTTGTATTACAAGAGAATTTTATAGTTTTCCGTCAAAATCTATTTAAGCAAATTTAAGGTCTCCCTCAGGGAAGTCCAGCTAGTAATTGTCTGGCCCATTTTTATTTACATTTTTATGAATTAAAACATATTGATAACGATTCTTACTTTCTTTATCGTTATATCGATGATTTAATTATTTTAGGTAAAACTGAGGAATTTAAACCAAATGTTTCGTTTTACCCTAATTATCTCAAATTATTAAAAACTAATCTTAATTCTAATACAGTAGAATTTCTAGATCTTGATTTGCAAATTGTTGACAATAGACTAATTAGTAATATTTATGATAAAAGAGAAAGATTCGAATTCCATGTAATCAGAATTCCTTTTTGGATCAGTAATCTACTCAGATCTATTTATAGGAATATTTATTTAAATTTTTTATTACGTAATAACAAATTAACCACACATAAAATAGACAAGTTTAATAACATTAAAAAATTCTTCAACAACTGTTTAGATCATGATTATCCAATAAATTTCTTAAATACTTATATACATCACAAATATATTAAACATCTTTGCAAATCGTGATCCATTTTCAAATCCACCACACAACAATAGGTCCACAAAGTCGGCTTGTTAGTGGTCTAGCCGTGAAGAATTTATTTATTTACATTTACACAGTTTACATTTTTACTCACTCTCTGGACCATTATACTCCTTTACCATACAACTTATTACCAATCTATAGTTTGCATCCTTTTACACTTTATTACCAATCAAACAATGATTTAAATCTTTTTTCAATTTATATGGTGAGGACGTGTTATATTTTTTTCATTTTGAGTATGTGATATACATCTTGAAGTTTAAAGAAAATTCCGTCTTACTACTCACATAATTGAATCTTCATTTCTTTGAATTTTAGTAAGTAATTTTTATATTTTGATTTGTTGATAATTTTTTGAATTATAGATTTTAATTTTGTAGATTTTATCGCTGAATTTTTTTGCATCTTTTAATCATTGAACTCTTTTGTAATTTGTATTTCCCAATTCAGCCTACCAAGTCGCAAAGGGGGAAGGTTGGTACCATTAAACTAGTTTAACTCCGCTTATTTGGTCCTCAGCCCAATATTGCTTTTTGACTTGCTGGGTTCCATATTTTCATTTATTTTTTCTTTCATTTTTACATTTTTATCTGGATTTTTGTCTTTTTTTAAATATTTTAAATTATTCTTTCATAAATTTTCAGTATATATATATATATGCATGTATATATTTTTAAGAAAAAAGTAATGGTGTTTTTTTTCCGCATAATATTTGACGAAATCCTTCAAAGTTTTGGATCACTTAGATTAATCCAATTTGGACGATACCTTTCTTTGTTTTATATGCGTTTATGAGATGTATGTAATCTAATGTTAGTGTTCCAACTATTCAGTTTTGAGTTTAAAACGAGATACATTGATGAATGGAATTTTGGGATCACTTTTAAATTTTGTATAATTTTAAAAAAGAAGTGGGATGGAAAAAAAATCTAAAATGAAAAAAAAACCTGTATATCATTAATATTGTGCTTCTTATAATATCATCTTAGTTGTGTTGTAATTTCGACCTGTGATAAAAAAAAAAAAAAAACCATTTTGTTTTCTGCAATTATATAACTAAACTTTGTTATTTCTATTCGATTCAGAATTATTTTATTCTTAATTTGAGATATTTTGAACTCGTTTTTGAAATAGCGAAGTTCCCTTGATCAACTTAATTTGCTACATATATATCATTTAAGGTACATTCATAAGATGTTATCAACATTTAAGATACACTAGACTCTTTCATCTATGTATAAAAAAAATTATAGATAAAAAAGCAAAATCCCTTCCGTGAAAAGTAATTCTTTTTATATGACAACTGTTCTGACTACTTTCATAATTGTTTGAAACTGCGTTTTAATATTTTAAGAAACTTCTGCCTTTCGTACGCATGCATCTACGAAAAAAAAAGAAGTAAAACGTGGCATAAAAAAATTGTGTACGCTACATTAATAGAAAAAGGTCTTTCCCTTCCATTTCATCTAATAATAAATATGTTATCGTAGCTCCCTGTTAGAGGAGGCTTTTTTCCCCTTTTCATATATGACCTTAATTTAAATGAGCTAGGAACTCAAGAAGGAAAATAATAATAACAACTTTAGATAACGAATGCCTGAAAAAAAGAACATTCTTTATCTTACCTCTTAAATTTATTTCCTCTAGAAAGAAAGCAGCTTTTTGTACTACTCGAGAAAAAAAAATTTATGAGTAAGAACAAAAACAAACTTAGAATATTAAATTTATTTACGAACTAATCCTGTTGTAAAATTTATGATTAATTACTTAATTTACAAGAAAAAGGAAACTTTTCCGTTCCTAACAACAGTAAAAATATTGTTCTTATATTTGTAATTCCTATTTTCTTAAAAAATATGAAATCATTATAATAAGGAAAAAAGTTAAGAATCTTTGGTTGACATTCCTTTTTGTTTGTTATATTTTTTAAAATGTTTATATTGTTTGAATTTATTTAGCTTTTTTAATTAATAATGTATTCTTTATAATTACAAAATAGAGCTTCATAATCTTGTATTATAGAAAAATCGAACATTCGAGCTCATATCAATATTGAGCATCATAATGCTGTTTTAGTTTGGTTTCATTTTTCTTAACTGATTTTTGAAGAGAATCTTATATAATACTTCTCTTGCCAATATAAATGGAGAAATAAATACTCTGACTCTTTCCATAGTCCTGAGTCATGAAGAATTTTCAAAATATTAAATTCACACTTCAAGCTTAACCTCAGGATGTTACGATCTCTAATCACGAGCAAACCAACGAATAAAAAATAAAGTATATATCAACCCGACTTTATCACACTTATTGAGAAATCATCGCATACGTTCTTCAACCCTGAATTTTCGATATTATCAGAAATCTGAGAATACTCATCTTAAGTCATTGAGATAAAAATGTTCGGAATGGATCTGCCTGCTTGTAATGAGGACATCAAATACAATCATCGTCAAAAAAAAAAGCTGCACCTAGAAAGAATAGTCAGATTTAAAATTATATTTAAAAGTAAGTTGGTACTCACCAACAACAAGAATGGACTAAAAACTGAGCGTGGATATGACAAAATTTATTCGTCAATACAAGAAATCATTAAAACTCCCAACAGGATGTTGCCCCCCCCCCCGTTACGTGTAATGCATTATACTACACGTCGAGACATGATTTCGTATGCGCTCTTAAAGATGCCTTTATTCAACTCATCCATACATATTGAACTTTGGTACGAAGATCTTGCAAACCTTATAATAGACGAGGAGTTCTAATAGAAGGGCCTACTGTCTTCCATAAGTTTTTGATGGGCGACTGTTCTGGTGATGCTGTAGGCCACGGCATACTGTCAGGGTCAAGCTCTTGAGATGGAGGACGTACAAACACGAGCGTTGTCTTGTTGAAATAGAGGACTGGTATAAGCGTTCACTAAAGGAATGGTCGCATACTTCACTAACATTCTTTGAAACGTCAAAAATGGTGATCGGGCATTGAACGAAATCCAACTCTATATAATTATACCCTGTTGTGTGGATGTGTGACAACAAATAATCCATTGGGGTACTGACTGCGTTGCCTCTTCCCACGGATACGGTTGTCAACTTCACCAAGACAAAAGCGAGATTCATCTCTATAGATGACCCGCTGTCATTCCGCATGGTTTCATGTTGCTCTTTTGTGCCACAAATGCAGTCTCTGGCAACGATACAGTGGTGTCAGGGGCAATCTCCGTATCGATCTCCACGAGAAGGTAATAATATTCGCATAGTTAGGAATTCTGGTAGTTAGTGAGTTTTGCACCTTTGAACAATTTTTTGAACTTACTTGCAGTCCATGTAGCTTTTCCTGATCCTACATATCGTAAGCGTATAACTTCCTTGAACCTAATTCCACTAACAGAGTGAAACTGTATGATTTGTGCGACCCACATAATACGCACAATCTGACGCAAAGACTATCCACCTTCATGCAGTCTTACAATACAACTCTTCTCAAACGCGTCCAACTGTTCAAATGACTGTCGCTTACTTCTCAAAGGCATTCTAAATTTCAAAGCAATAAAATGAAAAACACACTGGTTAGAACCACAATTACGAGCTTTATGCGAACGTTTTAAATGGACCTTAGTGGCACAGTAGGTTACATTTTTGCTACATTATTAGCACCGACGTAGCTGGCACTTTAATCATTTGTATACCTAGCATAGAAGAACCAATCTCTTAATTTGAATTTACGCAAATTGGTTCTTTCTGGGTGCAACTTTTTATGATTATGAGTGTCACAAAAAAAAAGTTGCGACGTGCCGTACGACGTAACTTTCTCAACGTTGAAGATGGAATCTGTTGGGCTTAGAACGAGCGAACTATTTTTTTATATCCAGTATTAAGAACATCTACATTTGTGCTTCACCCACTTCTCCCAACAGATACCTAAGAGATGAAAGCGCGGAAGCAATGACGAAGTAAACGTAAGAAGAATGTAAACGCTGTGTGACTTAAGGACGATTATAATGTGCATTAAGAATGAATATTATGCTCGGTGTATAAAGAACGAATATTATGCTCGGTGTATAAAGAACAACATTATGTTGTGTGCATTAAGAACGATTTTTATGCTGTGTGCTATTATATCTAAGTAAACCTATTTTTTATTCTTCTGTTTGTGTATTAATAAATGTGTTCTCCCGAAAACCATGACTAATCATTCCGGGTAAAATACATCAAATGGTAGCAGAGAGTGGTTTGAGTGATTTAAATAGCAGCAAACTCGGTGCTGAATTCGAAACATATGAAATGAATAAACTAAACGTTCCCGAGTTAACTGGAACCAACTATTTTACATGGTGTATAAAAATTAAAGCTTAGTTATGTCTGAAAAGATTAGATTCAGTTATATTCGAAATAAAACCCTAAGGACTAAATGAAAAGGACTCCAGCGAATGAGACCAGAAGAATTCAGATGCAATTGCATACATCAAATTATCATTATCGGATGAGAAAGTTCTCCAATTCGCAGAGGAAGAAAATGCGAAAAATTAATAGAAAAACTTAAATCTGCATATAAAGGAAAGGCCGAAGATAGGAAAAAAGAATCTGGGTATCAGCTGAAAAATCTGGAGATGAAGAGTAACTAATCTTCAGTTGATTTTATTGCCAGAGCGAGAGGAATAACTACTTAGTTCGGTTCTCTAGGACTAGAAATTTCACCGAGGGAGCTTTCATTTTATGCCGTTAGATATCTCAGAGGAAAATTTGGAAAACTACGAGACCCAGTGAGATTAAGTAAGGGGACATAATTTGAAAAAACTACAGTAATCCAACAAATTTCCAGAAGAAGAAGCAAGTAATCCAATAAATATGCGTGCAGAAGGGACCAACGCGGAGGTGCTGTGTTCCAGATAACTTAGAAGTCCAACTATGAAACTCTGTTACATCTGCAGGAAGCCTAATCATCTAGTCAATGATTGTTTTTATAGAAACAATAGAGAAAAGAACTACATGCCAAATTACAGTAACCGTTACAACAAAAATTGCAAAAATAGAGATTATTCTCCTGAAAAATCAAATACCAGTTCAGCTCTCAAAATTTTAGAATAATAGTCTGAACAGTTGTATAATGTATGGATTTTAGACAGTGGTGCTTCTTGTCATATGTCAGAAGATACTATACACGGTTTCAAAATATAAAACCAGGCTGTAAGGAAGTACTACAAGCAAGTAAAAATTCTAAAATAATATCTGAAGGTGTAGGAAATGTAAGAGCCCAAACTGTAAGTAAGAAAAAAGGAAATTCTATAAATTTAACCATTACTAATGTTAGTTATGTGCTAGATGTAAGATATGTTCCATGCTTAACGGATAAAGATACAATAACAGTGATACAATACAAGAGGCAGATGGAACAAGAACATTTCTTACACTTCAACTCAAGCACTCAGAAAGAATAAAATCAAAAACGGGTCAGTAAATTTAACTTACAACATTCCCAGCAATTATTTAGAAGCAAAGAGTAGTGTTGATTGGCATAATTGAGAGCAAGCTATGGAAAACGAATTGCATTAATACAAAAACAAAGTTTTGGAGGTTGTATCTCAGCTAGAAAAAACTAAACTAATAAAGAGTAATAGGATCTATTCATTAAAGAAAATTATTCTGATGAAAGAAAAAATAAAGCGAGGCTTTTAGCAGCTGGTTTTAATGAAATTAATAATATAGACTTTTCAGAGTCATATTCGCCAGTTGTAAGTATTGATCATTTCAGATTATTAATTGCACTTGCAGCTAAACTAATTCTCTAAGAGTTATGCACGGATTATCCAGTCCTGTTCAAGATACTTTAAAAGCGTTCCAGGCGTGTTTTTCTATTTGGCTGTGAACCAGTTGAAAGCGGTAAAGCCGAATTTTTTCACCTTCACAGGATTACTTCAAGTTCGGACACACAATGGAAATTGACAGAAATTTTATGGCTCATTAGGGAACCTCGCTCTTGCCCTTACGGTGGAGACATTCGTTCAAAAGGATGTGGGAGGGAGAATATTTGCAATCCTTGTCCATAATTGTACTGGGGATGAGTTTAGTGTCTGTAAGTCAGAATAGCTTGAGATTTTTTTTTTTGTGTTTGATTTAAACACATTATTTGATGTAGAGTTTTCGTGATATAATAAATTACTTAAATGAATCAAAAAGTCCATTTGAAGAAAAAAATGGATTTTATACTAATTTTTGATTATCATTAAATTGAAGCCTTAACAATCCGTGGCGAGAGAAGGGAATTTTCTATTTTAGATAGTTGCAATAATTATTTTGTCTGTGCCTTCTTTGCATGGTTAATTCCCATTTTTTTCACATTAAAATTATCAAATGGAATTAAGTTTTTATAAAATATATCAAATCTCTAAAAATGTCGCCAAATAAATATTTATAAGATATCTGTTAAATTTCATAGCATACATAAAAATAATAAATATATTTTATCGCTTCATTTATCTTATTTTAATGAAAAAATTTCAGTTTTTAAAATACGGATTATTTCACTATAAGATGTAAAAAAAAAAAAAAAAAATGAACGTTTCAAAATTAGAAATGTTTTAAATTTTCCAATTATAACAAATGAATAATAATTAAGCTTCCGTATTATATTACCTTGAAAAATTTTTTCTTATGTATTGATAAAAATTACAACTGAAAAAAACCAAACTTTATAAAATCCATTAGTTTCTACATAATTTCAAAGCCAGGAATTCAGGACAATTTACATACAATACTTAGTATATTCTTGTTAAAATAGCGAACTGAATCTGAATTTTAAATAGCTGAACTTCAGTATCTTTCAAAGAGAAGATAAATGAGAATTCCCCCTTCAATTTATAATTTAAAACTTGAATCTTCGAATAATTAGTAACTAAAGGCTTGTAACCACCTGTACATTTGTTTATATGCGTAACTGTCATCTGCAAATTTCTCCAGGTACTTTTGGTTACTAATTATTCGAACATTGAAGCTTAAAAAATAACCATTTGCTTAAGGTCTCTCATAATTTATTTTCTGTTAGAGGATAACAAAAGTACAGGTAATTACATTTCGTAATCTCAACCAAAACTAGGAATTTCGTATTAACTACTCTGAAGATCTTCATCGGAATTCACGAAAAAAATAATTATGTATTGCACATACGCAGTAAAAAATTATTTAAATTAAATACTTACATTTCTATGAATATTTAAATTACTAAATTCAAATTTTTCAATTACTTAATTCAATTCAAGCAAGACATGTTGAAAAATTTGGGGAATACAATAAAAAATTTTCATGGAAGCAAAGCTGAGATGCTAAAACACCGGTATGCAAAAAATATTAGCATATTTATAATAGTCTTTGAAATATTTATTATAAAATTCAGTTCAAGATTTGTTCGTTATAATATACCTAATATTAATAAAGCGGCAACATAATAAAGTAATAATCTGATGCTTTCATTGATTATTAAAAATAAATACAAATGACATTGTTGGTGATAAGAATTTTATAATTTTAAATTCAAACTTACTTACCATCATTTGAGCGCAATTTGCAATTAAATTATATGCATTGGTCATAATATTTAAATTTGGAAAAATGCCCTACACTTTTTTACGAAAACATTCTTTCAAAACAATACATCAAAACTTATGGTCTGTTTTCTCAGACAAGGCATCATTTTTCTATAAAACTAACCAGAAATTAAATGTGATAAAATTTCAGATTTTTTTTTTTTTTTGCTGTATAGAAAGGGATGTGATGATGAATTTGTTCCGTTAATACTGAAGAATAAACTTACAATTCTTTAGGGCTCTAAATCTGGGATTAAGGATACATTTCTAAAACTTAAAATTGTTAACAAAACTCGTTATGAATACATTGAGTAACTTCACTGAACTAAATTGTTTTAAGTGCATTGTTCTAAAAGTCAAAGTTAAATGGGACGCAGTTTCTCTTGCAATCAAATTTGTACTGACTGAATTGAAAGATGTAGTTATCGAAGACAATTTTCTGCTTAAAGATAAATGTGAATATGTATTTAAAGTATAAAACTCTAAAAAAACGGAAAGATGAAAAATTCAATGCTGACAGAAGACGGCTAGAAATACTTCCCCATTTTTTTTTTTTTTATTTAAAGCTATTGATTGAATGTACACTAAGTTGCAGTGACACAAATGCTAATGTCAAAAGGGCATTTTTGCTCAGAGTAAGTTGTTCTGAAGTGAGTGAGCTATGCAAAGAAAATTTAGGCTTACACCAGAAAAGTTAATTCAGCAGAAAACTATAATCTTAAGGATTAAAATTTATGTCATTTAAAAATATGAAAATCACTCATTATGTTATTTTATATTAAAATGTAATTGATTGGAGAAAGCTCATTTTTTATTTCAGAAATCTAACTATCATATATAATGATATTCCATTGGTACTCTTTTTGTAAAAAAAAAAAAAAAAAAAAGTCGGTCACCTTACAATATCATTAATCACAGCCGTGAGTTAACTCTAAGCGCGACATTTCTGGAAGAACCAGAGACTGATTGTATGAGTCTAGAGAAGCTGATATAGTACTAAGCATTATTTTTTAAAACAGGTAAATATGCTTGTGTTTTCTTGGTCTTATACTCAACAACGAATATAGGGACTATTTCCTGGCTTAAATCTCGATGCCAAAATCAAAATAGTTTTTTTTTTTCCATATTTTTAAAAAGGACAGGGGAAAAAAATTTCTTTTGTTTGAAGTAAACAAACATTTTGTAACATTTAAAGCGCTAATTTTTTCAAGGTTTTTTTTTTTTTTTTTTTAAATTCTTTATCAGTTTGTAGCTTTACTGAGATTCATTGGATCGGGCAAACAATTTTCAACTGGATGACTGAACCTCAAACGACAGTTTTTAGTTTAGTTTATATTAACGTCGCACTAGAAGCCACACGAGGGCTATTGGCGACGGACCTCGTAATTTGGAACCACGGTCAAGTGACGTCAAACGACGGATTGGCGCTGCACACAAAATTCACTAAAGGCCACCCAAGGGCTATGTACAAGTAATCACCCAGTTTCCTCAAAGACACCGTCATCTGTAATAAAAACATCCTCTCCATTTGGATGTTGCCGACCACCTGAATCTTAGAAAGGGGAAGGAATAAAAACATCTTGTTTTTTCGAACATGTGACAAAAAGAGAAATTTTTTCCCGACCGCTAGTTTTAGGAAGAGCTTTACACAAAAAAGTAAGACGCTTGGAAGGTTAAACTTAATTGTTAATTTTTTCAATATAAAAACCGTATATTTATACAGTGATTTGGAGGAATCTGTATATATGTCACTTCCATCTGGGTATGAAAAAATATTAGGGGTGCAAAATTTTGTATGCTTAAAACGAGCCTTTATGGATTGCCGCAATCTAGTGGAAATTAGTACTTTAATATAAGAAGTGAATTACAAAAAATGGATTAGTTCAATTAGCTTTTTGAGAATTGTTTATTCATGAAGTCAGATGACAAAAATATTTTTATGCTATGCATGTATGTTGATGACTTAGCAGTGTTTTATAATGATAGTGAAACGTGTGAAAATATTATTTCTTAAATTAAAAGTGTATTTGAATTGCATGAAAATAAGAACAGTAAATTTTTGTGTATGGAAATTGTAAGAGAAGAAAATAGTATCAGTTTATCACAGACTGAATAAATTGAAATCTTATTGATTAAACATAATTTAGAAAATTGTGAATCGAATAAAACATCAAATGTTATGGGAGAAGATAAAAGTTTCCCTCTTACTAATGAATTTATTGACATAACTATGTATCAGGAATTAATAGATGAACTTTTATATTTAGCTAATAGAACGCATCCTGATATATCATGTTTCACAACTTACTTATCACAAATTAATCACAAACCAGAAAAAGTCATTATCTTTATGCTAAAAGAGTGTTAAGGTATTTAAAGAGGACAAAAGATAAAAAAAAATTGATTTTTAAGAATGATTTTGGTTTCTTGAATGCTTGTTCTGATGCGAATAGGGGAAATGCAGAAAATGATTTACTATTTTCGGGTGGAGTAATTTTATGGAGTAATTCGCTTATTTCATGGAAATGTCATAAACAAAAAAAGTGTAAGCATAAGTACCTGTGAAGCTGAATTATTTTCTAGCTCAGAAACTTGTAAAGACATTATTCGGACAGTAAATTTATTGTCTGAACCGAAATGTAAACAATTTATAAATGATACTGTAACCTTGAATTCTGATAGTCAAGCAACTATACAGTAGATAAAAGGCACGAGATCATCCAATTAATCGAGGCACATGAACATACGTTTTCAATTTGTAAAAGATTTATTGATGGGAAATGTAATTAAATTAAAATTTGTTCAGACTGATTACATAACAGCAGACTTTCTAACTAAAGCAGTGAATGAAGATAAATTGGTATATTCTACGGAAAATGTTTCTTTAATATCTTAATTTTTGTATGTGTGTCAGTATATATAAGTATTATTTTTGCGTTTATTATTATTGTGTATATGTGTTTATCTTTGAGGTTGTGTTTTGAAAAAAAAAATGTGTCACTCGCAAGAGGGGCGCATTGGGCTTAGAGTGAGCGGACTATTTTTTACGCAGTATTAAGAACATCTACGTTTGTGCTTTGCACACTTCTCCCAACAGACTCCGAATAGACGAGAGCACGAAAGCAATGACGAAAGTCATGTAAATGCTGTGTGCATTATTATGCTATGTGCTATGTTGTCTAAATGAATCTATTTCTTATTCTTCTGTTTGTGTAAAGTGTTCGAAAAATAAAAAAATAAGTGTTCGATGAAAATGTTTGTCCAAAAACCACGACTAATCAATTCCATTATAATACATCAGAAGCTACCTTTGAAGTTTCTCAATTTGTCACTTCATAAAATTTTAATGACCGATGTTGTTCATTGTTTTTTTTTACTTTGTATTCTTGACAGCCCTAAACATATCAGAACAACAAATTTAATCAATATTATTTAAAATCAATTGAAAATAAAAGATTTCTTTGTAAAACTTAACTATAATTTTATAACTCTGATTATAATAACATCTGCAATATTTTTGAGTTTCGCTTGAAAAGAGTTTATTTGGGCAAGCCTTTCTTTTGGATATTATTCATGTCATTATGCAGAAGTTTTCAGATACACTGTGAATACGTATTTTGATATTTCTATTCATTTTATGAGAGTTTATATATGTTCCTCTTCATGGGTGCTCAATTTTTGTGGCGTGGTCATTAGCATGGATTGCAATTAAGTGGAGAACTTTGCAAACTTACTTATTTTAAACATTCTGTGGATTATTAACCCAGAAGTAAGACAAACACAAAATCGAAAACTGCGGACATAACACTATTGAAGTGATAGTACTGACATACGGTACGAATCTATTATTAATCCAAAATTCTCCACATTTTTAGTTACGAAACTTTTACAACTTTTAGAAGAACCACGTGATTTGAATTTCCATGCCGGTCCGGTGTTTTGATCATGGAAGAACTATATAGACATAGTAAATCGGACCTTCATATTCAAATCTACTGAGAACTCAAACCCGATCGATTGGGTAAGATTACTTAGTTTCTTTTATTAAATTTTAGGTTCTGACACGTATAGTTTATACCAACAGATATACCTAGGAATATTCATAGATCTGAATAAAATAATTTAGTTATCATCATTTTTTGATTTTCTATTCATTTGACTATTGACTCGTGACTGTTTTAAATAATATTAATAATTACCGGAGAAGGGAATTGTACTAGTGCGTTTTAAAGTGAAGTAGGTGGTATTTTGTAAGTGTATTAAACCAACTAAACTCAGAACATTGGATTTAAAAACTGTAAATAATATTGTGATCTACTTATTGCTATGAGACTATGCATCGTCCTTATTTTAAAGTCATGGAATGAGAATCTGCTCATCTCACTGATTTTGAGATCTTACTTCCATTAAGTTTCAATTGGTCAATTTCAATTTCAACTCACCGCACCCAAATCCGTACAATCTGAATATTTTTTGCATTATCTCCCTAAATTCTTCGTGATCAGAAGTAATTTAATCCATTTGCATATACTGTTCAATGAATTGTATTCTATAAATGAATACCATGTACTGAATTAAAGAAAAAAGTGAAAAACATCTCTGTATTTTAAGTATTGACACGTTTTTAAAAGTAGCGTTTGAAATCGATTTCAAGGTATCTCTAATCTCTACAACGTCATTGTTTCCTACTTTTAATCATCTAACAGAAAATATTTTAACAGTATGTTTTGTTATTTGCATGCGTTCCTAATGTTCTTTTCAAAAGACTGAATTTCCTCAGTTAGTGTACGCTGACCTACTAAAAAAGCACCAGATTTATATTTATATATACATTACATACATATTTTATGAATTGAATAATGAGATATAATTTATTTTGAATCAATTACAGCATCAACTTCTTCTTTGACTTGTTCTTACTCATTAAAAATATTGTAGAAGCTTTTTAGGCAAATGTTAGGAAAATGAATTATGTTAACTTATGTTTATTTATCTATTCCTAGAAATTGAAATATAAAATTAATACAATATAACGAATAATTTTTTCTTCTAATTCTTTAAAATTTTTATAGCAAAATCTAACTATCCAGAAAAATTTCATGTATTTCAACAGTATATGTGTGTATGCGTGTTAAATCACTTTACAAAATCAATTAACCGTGACAATTTGAGAAATAAAGCCTCACTTAAAAAAGTAAATTTATTCAAACAAAATATTGCACATAAAATCCCGTACAATTTCAATGACATCCACACATTAAAAAATAAAGTGTCTTTTTAGTGATTCCAATCATTATTAACGAATATATGTTTTATGGATGTCCTAAAGCTCTTCGCTTGCTAGATTGATACAAGAAACCATAGAATAATCTGGCCTTTACCTTCAGTTCAAAAACTACATTTGCTTCAATATTTTTATTCTCATGCACCATATTCAAATGAAATTTTCTCGTAATGTTCAAACAAACTAACACCTCGTTTTACTTAGAATAATTTGGTTTATAAACAATTATCCGATTGAAAATGAATGCTTACTTTGAAACATGAATTAAATTACTCTAAATTGGAAACAAAGGAATTCTCTTTGGAATATATATCACATTTCCATTCAATAATTCTGTATGCCGGAGGTAAAGGGAACTATATCCATTTTACTAAAAATGTAGTAGTAAAATCAGTAAAGTTTTAAAGAGTAATAAAGCTTAAAAAAGGTATAATAACTTCAAAGTAAATAGTCTAAAGAATCAAATGCTCAAAGGTTTTTGAAAAATATTCGTTAAAGGCAAGCCATGAAGAAAGAAACACACAAAAATACTCTTTAAGCTGCTTTTAGTAAAATTTAAAAATTGAGTATAGTGCCATTGGCCTCTGTCATACAGAATTTAGGACCGAATTAATTTTAATTCAGTTTTAAGCCTGAACACTTTAACAGAATATTCAGATTGTACGAATCCATCTTTCTAAACTAATGTATCGAGATAATGGATGTTTTTTTCGCTCAAAATATAACCATTTTCATCACAGCTACTTGGCAAAGAGCTTGGGCCTGTGTCCGAACCATTATCGATTAAAATGACATCATCTGGAGAAATTTCGAAAGTGGATCGCCATTCCTCTAAATTACCATTATACGAGTAATTACCTTGCTGAATATTATTTAATTCATCATCAGCTCTATATAAATCATTCCGAAGTTGAGCAAGATAATTCTTCTTTTGCGATAGTATTTTATCGTATTCCTCCAGTGTTCTTTCGTTGTGTTCTATAGCAAGTCTCTGAGTCTCATTTACCGCAGCTAAGCACTCGGTGCGAATCTTCGTTTTTTGTAGATAAATGATAAAATTGTCACTGTTGTTTTGTTTGGCAACAACCTCGCATGAGTTTTTAGGCACTTCAAAAGGCTCACTTACCGATACCGAGTGGCGAATCTGTGCCGATAAGAGACGGATGTTTTGTTCCTGTTTTTCTATTCTTTTGCTGATTTCCAGAATTCGCTCATAGAGAAGGGTAGCTTCCCGTACTGCATCATCAGACAAACTAGGCAAATTATCTGAATTCTTCTCTGAATACATAGACGAATGATCTTCATTTCCGAGGTAAAGATCTTGAAGGTAGTTTTCGCCGGATTGTTTGATTCTGTTCAAATGAGTCAGGGTTTCGAATTCTTCAATTTCTGATTCCCGTAAAGCTAATTTTTCTTTCTGAATCTGGAGAGCATTGTGCTGCATAGATAGAATGCTCTTCAATTCTTCACGATCAAAGATATATTGATCATTCTTCATCTTTAACCGATGATGACTTTTATAGCCGTGTCTCGACCTCGACATTTTAATCTTCGTGTACTTTTTATCTTTACTTGAATTTTCACCCTTTGGGGATCGTTTCTTCATAAGAAAATATACATTTTTTCTTTCTTCACTCCAAGATTGCCAAATTTTTAAAATTTTACATCGTCCTGGTAAATGTCTCTCCATCCAGCGCCATCTCTCTATGACTTTATACTGCCATTTGTCATGAATTCCATCCGCTTTTCCCCACTGGAAGTTAATAACGGAAGATATGACGTCCCTGCAAGTAGTCCGCTTCGTCAAGCCTGTGATCCATACTAATCTTCCCTCAACCCAGAGAGGGATAATGGCTTCCATCTTCATTCATCGTCAAGAGAATCTGAAAAATAAGTAATTTTGATTGTTTATATAATGGTATAACAAACAATTTTGAGTCAGTCAAACTATTGACCATTATTGGAGAATATTCAGAAGTAGAAAAATCTCTTTCTAAACGAAGAAAGTAACTATTCTTATATTGATTGATTGTTTACTAAAGTCACATTTAGAAGAGGGCTATTGATGACAGACCTCGTAATTTCGAACCTCGGTTAAGTGACGAGGCCGACACCTGAATTAGAACCCCGTCTCCTAACTTTCACACCACGCCAGTGGGAGGACTTGGAGCCTTCACATATTTCACATACATTTGCATTACTATAATAAATTTTTTAATGATTATAATAATTAAATTGAATTCATTAGTATGAAAAATAAACAATTTAAAAAATATATAAGCTTTTAAATACTTAATCGAGAACGTTTCCCTGTAATTATACAACCAGCTTTAAAAAAGTCTTTCCCAAGACACGGACGTCGCTAACATATTAAAATTTCCCTTCGCTAGTTTGTTTAGAGTTATTGTGCTAGAAAAAAAATAATTTTTTTTCTAGCACAATAATGGATCTTGATCAAGGCAAAAAAAAAAAAAAAAAACTTTCTTCCAAATATCTACAAACTTCAGCTACTGAAAATATAGGATTGTACCTTAAAAGAAGAAAAGTTTGTATGCAAATGTAAAAATTACTATTAAATTTGATTGAGCAACTAATTCAAGCTATCTAATTTGTAAGTAATCATAATTTTAATTAATCATACGTCGTTAAAATTATAGTCAAAACACTTAAATTTATTAATAATATAGTTACTATAAATAATTAAAGTTTTGTGCGTTTATTGTTAACTGTTCATTATAGTAAAATAATTTATTTGATGTAAATATTAAATTAATGTCACAAAATATTTCTGAAACATCTTTCTGAACTCCATTCCTTTTACTGAATGTTTTCAATTGCATCAGGTTTTTTTTCCTTCAAAAAAGCGAGATTGTTTTTATACTTCACAATTTCTAATATCGCAGTTCATGAACATGAGCAGAGATAGAAAAATGTTAAAGAAATTCATGTCTTAATTGACTTAAGAAAATACTTGACACTTTGATAAAAAGAAAAAAAAAATTACCACAATAATGAATTGCAGTAAGAGGGATATAATTTACAATTATAGTAAAATAAATTACAAAAACTTTCTTTTTCTTTTCTTTCTTTTTCTTTTAAATTAAAATAATTTAAAAGAAACGACTTATAATCAGATTTCATGATGTCAATAATCAAAAATATCTGTAAAAATTACTTGTGTAACTTATCAAATAACTAAGAAAACTGAATAAAAATAACTCTGAAATAACTTCAAAATTAGTCTAAAAATTGCCTGATATATATATATATATATATATATATATATATATATATATATATATATATACTTCCAAAATTGATTTATAATTTTTTTTTTAAATATGGTTAATGATTTAACATTTTAAAACTAATTTAAAAACAAAAAAAGAATACAATGTTAGTGTAAAATAAACATAAATTTATATTGAAAATCCACAGTTTGTTTATACAAATATTTATGGTCATAACTTATGCATGTTTGTGTGTGTGTGTGTGTGTGTGTGTGTGTGTGTGTGTGTGTGTGTGTGTGTGTGTGTGTGTGTGTGTGTGTGTGTGTGTGTGTCAGAGAGAGAGAGAGAGAGTGAGATCCACAGAATAATAATAATAATTCATCTAGTCACAATAATCGGAAGTAGAACTACATGTTTGCACAACCAGCACATGTTTGATTTAAATATTTTAGGAGACTCTTAAAAATTTTAGAATGCAACAAAAAACGCATGCTTCTTATATCATATTCGATTTGTTAAAAATAAAGAGGGAAAATATGTACATAAAAATTTAATATTTTTAATTGCTTGAAAATTCGATAACAGTTCGAAACAATATAAATTAAATATTTGACAGTTATAAAGTTGTTAATTTATTACTAAGCAGGAAGCAAAATTTTCATAAAATTCTTTTTTAAATTCCAACCTAACTTTTGTTGTTAGAATCATTTTGTTTTATAGTAAACAATCAATGAATATAAGTCTCAAAAATAATCTGTATCTATCTGTAGCTTCGAATTATTTCGTTAAGATCTGAAAATTTAAAATTTCTATCGTAATTTATTAATGACTAAAATAATGATTTCCGTACGAGAAACAAATAAAAAATTGTCTTTAAATAGCAAGGCCAATCAAAATAATGTTGGAAAATTATAATACATTCAAGCTAAGAAAGAACTTATCAAAATAAAATTATTCTGTAAAGTTACACATATATAACGAAAAAGTACAAATTAAACGTGTAATTTATAAAACGTACAAAAGTTTTTATTTAACAGAAGGAATATTATTTTTATTCCCCAACATACATAAAAAAAGCAAATGCTAATACTCCACTTGATCTTAAATATGATCTAAATACTTGTGCTTCAAATCTTAAAGAATCATATAATAATTTTAAAATTAAGATATAATGACCTATTCCTATTGAAATGGAATGAAGGTTTTCCGCCATGGTTCTTTTGATCTGTATACAGCCAAATGAACAGACTTCCCTCATTCGCGATTTGGGAAAACATCAATAATACAGACATAATATATCTCTATTTAGTATTAAATTTTCTACTATAACGTACAACATGTAGAAAAACTTTTCAAAGCCATATATTAAGATAGAGCCCATCGATGAAATATGAGTTAGTGTTGGAAATGTTTTGCAACAAAATAATGCTTATCATTATGTTTAGAAACTCAGGCAGAATATATATGGGCGTGTTTTAAAATGAAAGCAAAAAAAAAAAAAAATACAAAGAAGCATAATAGCCCACACATGTAGGAGCCCTAAAATTACTATACAAAAACAAATCTCAAGCTGTTTGTTGACCCGTTGTCCTCTGTCTCGTGACAGAATTCAGGATCCGTTTTATACCACGTTTTATACTGATTTAATTACATAGTTCGAAAATAATGTCTTCCATTATGGAAATTTCATCTTGCTAATATTTATCTTAATTTTGGTTTTTTTACAGATATAAGTTTGGGGGGTTTAGCTGATCAGTCAAAAATTTAAGTGTTGTGGACCTGAAGCTATATTTACTTTTGGCAAGAAATCCGTCTTAGTAATAAACTTATTTTTTCTTCTGCAAGTAATATTGCACTTGGAAAAAGGCAGTTACTAAAATACCGGGTGGTTATAATTAAAGTTACTCTATTCAGAGGCCTATAGGACCTGCTTATCGGATTTTGATGAAACTCGGTATATATGCTATATGAACTATGGGGGAAATATTTCTGCAATAAAAAAAAATTAGTACAAATTTTGGCCATCGGATGGCTTTTATCGAATATTCCTTATGCAAATCCGTAAAACCTCTATATAAACTTGCAGTCTTAGCCAGAGAATCATTCAGCATGCGTTTGTCATCGCTAATCATGCCCTTACAAAAAAAAAAAAAAAGATCCAGCTTTACTGGTAAAACTGATTTATTAGAACCGCAGCAACACTTAGCTGCTCTGCGTGAATATTGCAGTTTACAGGATCTGCGAAAAGGCCCCATATTGAGGATTGGTTTGAGGAAGATGAACATGAAATTTGAAGAGACTGGAAATTTGGATGTGCTGCCCGGAAGAGGACGGAAACCGGTTCTAACTAAAACTGTCGAAGAAATCACTACTGCTGTGGTTGAAAGAGCCTCCAGTTCCATCTATTCTTCAGCAAGTGGTCGATCAGTGTCCCGTGAGTTAGAAATTCCGTGGTCGACAGTACGAAAAATTCTGCGATACAATTTAAAATAGTATCCGTATAAAATCCAAGTGATGCAAACACTGAAACCTCAAGATCACAAAACACGTCTTGAATTTGTTTGCCGATTTTTTGCGAGAATGGAAGATGATGACGCGTGACCTTGAAATATTCTATGGTCAGATGAGCCACACTTTTATTTAGATGGAGCTGCGAATAGTCAAAATTGCCGCGTATGGGGTACTTCACCTCCTAATGTCCTGCATCAACAACCACTGCATTCTGTTTACATGACTGCTTGGTGTGGAATTACTGCTGAGTTTATCCTCGGACCTTTTTTCTTTGAAACTCTCACTCCACAAAGTCCTAAAAGATACTCTGTCACGTGTACACGGTACAATTAACTCCTTCAACAACAGGTCCTTCCTGCTTTACAGGAACGTCAATTTTTGCAAACCACTATCTTTTTGCAAGATGTAGCAACTTTTCACAATGGGCGTCAAGTCAAAAAACTGCTTAGTGCTAACTTTGGCTATACTCGTATAATATCCAGACATTTTCCGGATACATGGCCTTCTCATTCACCCTACTTAAATCCCTATGATTTCTGGTTGTGGAGATTCTTAAGAGACCGTGTTTATAGAGGAGGAATTAGGACTTTACCTTATTTGAAAGCTAACATTATATGCCATGTGGCTGAAATCCCTCGTGAGTTGCTTTTCTCTACCATTGAAAACACTATAATGCGCTTTCAACACGTTATTGATGTCAATGGAGCACATATTGAGCGTATTCTGTAATTAAATAAATTTTAACGATTCTAACATTTTTTTTGTCCTTCTTTGGGCACCACATTTCCTCCTAGTGGTCAAAATTTAAACTAATTTTATTGCAGAAACCTTTTTCCCATGATCCATATAGCATATATTCCAAGTTGCATCAAAATCCGATAAGCAGAACGGGTTCTACAGCCTCTGAATAGTGAAACTTTAATTATAACCAACTGGTACCTGTGTATGTAATTGAAATCTTTTCTTTTTGAAAATATTCAAGAGAATAAACGTCGTTAAAAGTGAAGCATCTCCATGTCACTATATTTTTCTAACTCCCTTAACTGGCATTTTGAAAAATATCTCTTTCTAAGATCATGCCAATAATAATACCACTTGTCAAGAATGCGTTATTTCCATTTTCCATCAAAAAATAGATGAACTGCAATAATTTGTCTTCTGAAATCAACACTTTCATGCAAACGCTGGGATTTGCTTCTGATCATTAACGTTTAGTTAGATATTCAAAATTATTACACTGTTACATAACATTGCAAATGAATTTGTTACTAACAATCCATCCATTTTTCCAAAACATTTCTATACTTGAATATGCTATTGAGGTTTATCTTATTGACCTGTAATGGCATTTTCACCTCTAATGATAGCAAATCTTTTAGTTTTCCTCTGTTATTTTCTTCCATATGGTTCTCTTTCAACTTCAATATATGTATAATATAAATCTTCTGGTATTCTTAGTGATTGATCTGTGACTTACTTCAGATGAAAAAAATGCTTGAATCTCTCTTTTCTAACATTTGGTTACTTTATCCAAATTATTATCACTATTATAAGTCAAAATAGTGTAGTTGAAGTGACAAAAATAATTTTTTTATTTCAAAAATTTACATTCGAAATATATTATTATAAAAATGTTCAAAGGATCTATTCGGTATCTTACAACATTAATTTGTTAAACTTCATATTTTAGATTATGAAGTTTAACAAATTATTTTCAGAATGTTTTTATAACACTAACGTAAGAAAACCGTATGCATTGTTATAGTAAAAATTATACTATAAAATTTCGCTTTCCCCCAGGGACAAGAAAGAGTCCACATTTACTATAGGCAACTCTGTTCCCATACCGCTAGAAAAGCACAATGTGTATTTCTTTTTACTCTTCTCCGTTAAATTATTTAGAGGATTGGTTTCTATCTGTTAAATGATAACAAGAAAGTTGTAAAAATAAAACGTTAAGTTTTTTTCATTCAATTCATTCAATAATTCTTATATTTCCCACAGGCATTAAAGTTTCACGACGCAATACACAGAATTAAGAAAATCGATTCTCCTTGTTATTATTAATATCATTTTATAACACCTTTACTACCACCGTTGAACGAAACAGCGACCGTGGCACGAAACTATGACAGTGTTATGAAGTAGCGACTGCTCCACGAAGTAGCGACGGTGCCTTAAACAGCGACTGTTCCACGAAGCAGGGACAGTGCGGGAAGCAGCGATTTTTCCACAAAGCAGCGATGGTGCACTAAGTGGTAACTGCTCAATGAAGCAGTGACTGTTACAGAAAAATGTGACCACAAAGTCTACAGCAGCTTGCAATTTAAATATTTTCAGAAATGTTACATATTTAAAGTACACTAGTGTGCAAAACTTAAGCAACACACAGATGTTTTTTTTTTTTTTATTTTTTT
>BMAW01076938.1:141590-161277 GCA_019974015.1 Nephila pilipes | reverse complement strand
ATATTTTACTTTAATATTAATATTAAACTTTATTATTTAATATTTTATTTTAATATATTAATATTAAAATTTATTATTCAATATTTTACTTTAATATTAATATTAACATTTATTATTCAATATTTTACTTTAATATTAATATTAAAATTTATTATTTAATATTTTATTTTAATATTAATATTAAAATTTATTATTTAATATTTTACTTTAATAATAATATTAAAATTTATTATTTAATATTTTACTTTAATATTTACTGCATACAAAAATACTCTTCTTTCCCTTTTTAATACATGTATAATTGCATTAAAATAGTTAAATCTGTTAAAAATTCATGCCTGTAACAGAAATTGTTTTTAAAGATAACTTAAACATTTTAACGAGTATTATTGAGGAGATTCATTTGCGTATTATTATCCTCATGTATTTAGATTTGGTGTTCTTACAGATAATCAAGATATATGCAGAATTCAAACCTGGTAGTTAAATTTCATCTTAAATATTCAAAAGAAACTGAATTTAAGAATAATTGAGAAAAGAAATGTTTAAGTATTCTAATTCATGAAAACAGAAATCTTTTGAAGAGATGGCTATTTGAAATTGTTGCATAATCTATTAATAGTTAAACTATTCTTCATTTGATTAGCTCAGAAATGATCGCATCGATGCATGAGAGAACATATTACTCAACAGAAATTTATAAATAGAAATTGCACTACAAAAATTTCCACATTAATAACAAAATTTCATTCAGTAACTTTGGAATGAAAGCTTTTATTGGTTATGCATTCTTAAGAAAATAACTACAGAGTTTATGAAAATAACTACAGAAGTTTTATGAAAATAATTACAGAGGTATATCGAGAAGTTAACAACTATTCGTGTTGTATAGCCTCCAATGACACAATTTTACCCCTTTTGGTTTATAAGATTCATTTGAAAAAAAAAATTGCATTAAATGATGATGTACTGAAGTATTAGATGACGACATGGAGTATTTATCTAAAACCTTTTTTCCCTTTATTTTGTAATGTATATATTACGTACATTGTTGCAAAATTACTTCGATACAAATAAATATTATATATTTCTCAAAGAATCAATTGTTTCAATGAAAATGATTATGAGGCTTGCCATCGAAATAAAACCGATGAAAAAATGTATTACTTTCAAAAATCGTAGTATGTCTGTTTTCAAATCAGCAATCACAATTTTTTCCGAGGTTATTTTTCTCTGCTGTTACCACTAGAAGGAGAAGGGGAATGATATTAGAATGAAAAGATTTAGAGATCACATGAGAACAAAATAATTCTTAGACTCCCTATGAATTTCAAAAATATTGAATCCGAAGGATGATCTATTCATTTTTAACAAAGATATCAGTACATCTGCAGTAAGGATCTGACTCCCGCATCTGGCAACAGCTGAGCTGTGGTTTGAATGGTCTAGCCCTGAGGGCGTAATAAGAATATATAGGTTGGATGATTGATGAGGCACTTAGGTTTTGCGCCCTTTAATCTCCAGTCGATATACTGTTGAATGAGTTGCTTCGACCTGTTACTTGCCTATGATTTCAGAAAAATAATTTACAAATTTTAATATTACTTTGCCTCTTTAAAAGATATAAATTTAAAAACTTTAAGATAAAGAATAACTTGAAAAACAAAAAATTACTAGAAAACTCAAAGTGTAGAGGAATTGCTATTTGTTGAAAATGGTTTTTTGTGTCAGGAGAGAAAACTAATTGACTAGCCAATCAGGGAGCAGCTTCTCAAGCTGGTGAAAAACCAGAGAGGAAATAAAAATTTCGAAGCCGTTTGGGTGTAGATAATTCGAGAGTTAACTATCCTATTAATCGAGCGCGTTGTCTCCTAAGAGAGCAACGGTTAACATATATGTATACGAGCTAAGAAAATGTGAAGATTTTGAATTTTTAATAAAACTTAGTGGTAATAAATAGAGGAAATTTAAATATTATGATGAATGAAATTTAGAGAAACACATTTCTTGGTTGAAAAATACAATTATCTAATTAATATTCGTCAATTCTTTGGAAGGCCCTGTTCTCGATGGTTTCGAGAGATGCGAAAAATTTTATTGAGATGTGAACAATAAAGTCTTTAAGGGAAGACATTTTAATGGAGTTTCGAAAACCTTCATTTCTCATGAACCAACGAGCATTTAATATCTGACGGAGCATCATATTTTGTGCTCTTTCCAAAGAGTTGTTATGCGTCTTTGCTGCAAGCCCCCAAACTGGGCTAGTTTAAGTAAGGACTGGTCTGAAAATCAGAGTACAGATAAGTATTTTATTCTCGATACTCCTTTTTGAGTTCCGAGAGATTGGGAATTTGCGCGCGTTTTCTCAGGATTTTATTTATTAGAGTGTCTGTTGTTTTGAAAGTGAGAGCTTTATCTAACGTCACACCCAAATATTTAGTGTGCTGAGACCAGGGGATTTTAACGTTTTGAATGAAAATCTCTGTGTTGCTCTTTTTATTCTTACGAGAAAAGAAGATGGCCTCTATTTTATTTGCATTCAGGGCAATTTTCCAGAGAGAAGACCAATCTTCCATTCTCGTAAGATGCCTGTTGAGGGTATGAGCAATGATTTTGGATTTTCCGTGTTCAGACAATATCGCTGTGTCGATGCAGGTGGTGATGTTTCTGGTTCTGGGGATGTCATTGACGAAAATATTAAATAAAATTGGTCCAATTTGATTACCTTGAGGTACGGAAACTGTGATATTTTTGTTTTGAGAAAAAGCATTATGCACTCAGACAGATAATGATCTGTTTTGAAGATAAGAATGTATTAATTTAATGAGGTGAGAGGGTGTTTCAAAAAATTTTAATCAATTTATATACTAAGCCCTCATGCCAAACTCTGTCAAAGATTTTCTAGATGTCAAGAAAAACCGCACCAGTCGATTTCCCCCTATTGAATCCGGACTTGACGTGTTCGTCGACATGGAGAAGCTGATGAGTAGTAGAGAGTTTTTCTCTAAAATCGTGCTGTTGGGGTATCAGAATGTTATTATTTTTAAGGTGGTCATTTAATCTATTTAAGATTATTCTTTTTCATAATTTGCTGAATATTGGTATTAAGGAAATAGGGAGATAGCTGTCAGGAAGGGTAGAATCCTTACCTGGTTTAGTAACGGGAATAACTGCTGCGATTTTCCATGGTTGAGGAAAGTGTCTAATTTTTAGAATATTGCTAACAATAGTGGTGGTTATGAAAATAACTTTATCTGGAAAATTTCTTACCATTTTATTAGTGATGCCTTACCTGCCTGGAGCTTTTTTTAATTTTGATCTGTTGAATATATTTCATTATTTCAGATGGTTTAGATGGGCATAAAGAAGGGGGAAGAAATTAAATTATTTTCGTTAAGTAAAAAATTTTGAACAACTTGATTGATTTTATTGTTAAATTCAGGGTTTACGATACTGTTTGGTTTAAATTGATTTTCTAACGATTCAGCAATAGTTTCTACTTTGTCGACATCGGAAAGAGCAATATTGACTCTGCCTTTAAGGGCGGAAATACGTGAGCGCTTCCGCCGTAGGGTTTTGGCCCTCCCCCAAAGGGAGCTGTTCTCGGCCTGTGTGTGTCTTCCCAAGATTTTTGAGTGAAGTCGGCGACTTTGTGCTTTATTTTATTCTGAAGGTTATTTAATATCGTTGTATCCGCTGGAGTGCGAGAATATTGCCAATTTTTTCTAGCCTTATTTCTTTGTTAGAACAAATTTGTAATTTCTGCGTTAATCTAAGAGGTATTGTTTTCTTTCTTAGGTTTTGAAGCTATTGAATGAGTATTAAGAATTTATCTGTAAGTTTGGAGACATACCTATCAATATCATATCCATTATTAATTTGTGGAGGTGTGAGATGAATGGTTTTTGAAATATGATCTTGGAATAGTTCTCATTTAGTAATAACTTTGTGATCAGGAAAAAACAATTCTGATAGACTTTTAGAAATTTGATAAAATTGGGTTGTGAGCAGAATTTAGTTCCGAGAGAGAGTTGATTTCGCTCGGCCAATGGATAGAGCGAAAGAGAGTGAAATCAATGACGGAGGCGGAGTCATAGCCGAATCGTATCGGTGTGGGCGGGGCTAGTATTTCAAAGTTTTCTTGGTCGGCAAAGTCTTTTAGCTTAATGCTTCTAATACTATTAATACTTACCGCCCTAGCTCATGTGGTGGGCATTAAAATCTCCTCACAATATGAAAATGTTGCCCAATTGACTAATCGTTTCCAGGTCTTGTATGGCAGAATTAATATTAGTTGAAGGTGGGATGTAAATGGATGCGATCAAAATTGGGTCATCGTTAGGTGGGGTTAAAGCGACTATAGTGGCTTCATTCCCCTCAGATAAGCGTGGGGGCATGGTAATGAAGGAGAGAATTTTTAATTAAGACAGCGGTGCCTCCGGATGGAATTGAATGATCTCTATCATAACGATAGGTCAAGAAATTTTGTATTTTAAAATTATGTGCTGATCTCAGATGTGTGTATCGTATTAGAAAGATATCGGAGGTACGCTTATCAATAAAGTCTTGTATTTCGACAATACGAGAGAGTACTCCATTCCCGTTCCAGGAAGCATGTCTGAGTCCGAAGCAGTTGTAAGACATAATTAATCTGAATAAAATCCAGCGTAACAGATGTCTGCCTTTTTGAATCTGTCTTGAGTTTGCGACATCCTAAATGTAGTTTCAATTAGATTAGGAAATAGGTTGAAAAGGTTTTTCAGTTCTTTTATAGCTGCAAAAATGTCGTGAGTTTTTGGTGTGCTGTTAATATTTGCTTTTGGTGGATGGTTTCTTTGCTTGTGAGTCTGTTCGGGCTCAGAATTTTTGAGTGTTTCAGTTTCTATGGATCTCCCGTTGAGGGGCTCCATCTGGTGTTTATTTTTGGCAGCATCAGCGAAAGAAAGGTTTGAGCTAACAGTTTTGTATGAAATGGCTGGATTTTCTTGATTGTTCGGTTTTTGAATGATCGATTGGCCTTTTTGAGGCTTGGGTTTTGGGTATTGTGGCAGTCAGCCAGGAAGCGACATGTTCAAATTTACTGTTTATGCAGACTGGATTCTCCCTCTTGGTTTTAATTTCACAATCACAAGTCTTATGATTGTCACCGTATTTGAGGCATCGCGTCCTCATGGAGAAATTTTGACTTGAGTGGTGGAGAAAGTTACTATTGCAACATTGTGTCGCTCCCTGGCGACGTTTGAATGTGTCAAAGAAGACAGACATGTTCAGACAAATCTTTACCCTGGAGATATCAGGAGCTCCCTCGGCTTTTCTCACTTCCACAATAAACATGGGTATTAGAAATTTGAATTGAGCAATCTTCTCGACTTTGAGTCCTTTCTTGATATCGTCTAGTCGTCAAGATCTTGCTTGATATCTTCGATGTCGGTGTACGCTGGTAGTACCTTCAAGACTGCTTTCAAGGCTGCTTCAAGACTGCTAGATTCGATCGGTTGGATGACGTAGAATTCTAATTTTCTGTTTTAAAGTAGGCTGTTATCTGCCTGTGTTCATCTTCATTGTTAGGCTGGATTTTGATATATTCACCCATCAATTTGCATGTGACTTTAGGGTGACCTCTATGGAGCTGTTGTAAGATGAAGATATAATTTTTCGTAAGCCTCATCATGATTGGCTGGATTTTGGGCTGGGGCGGAGCAGGGAGATCCGCGTCATTTTCATTAGGATTTTGGGTATTTAGTTTATCGAATGAATTTTTAATTTGAATTTGGTTAGGAGAAATTACTGTTTTAATCTTTTTGAAACTCTTAGTGGGAGAAACAAATCCTTCGTTTTCAACATTTTTTGCTTTTTTATTTTCTTTCAAATTTAAAGAAGTGGGTCGGATTACCAACTCCGAAAGTTTTCTCCTGACACTTTTCAAATTTTGGTTTAAATTATAGAGGCAAGATTTAACAAGGCAAGGTAACAGGGAAGTCAACTCACCTTTTAAGGTTGTCTGGCTTGTCTCCAAGTGTAGAACTTCCTCAGCAGTTTCAGGAAAGGCATCGCTGTTTGGATCTTCTTCAATGGCAATTATGGATTTCAGGTAGAGAATCTTCTGGTCGTTGCTGTTGATTTGCTTTTCCAATAAACTAATGGTGCTGCAAAACTCGACGGCTTTCTCATCGGCAAAAGCATCATCATTTGGGTTGAATGGGATACTCAAGTCAGAATTCATGCTTTAATACATAACTCTCGCCTGTGGTGGATGCTCGAGAGAGCTGCTATCCTTGCGACCACTCATGGTGACGGCAAAGTAGAGAATGGGGCAATAAGAAAGGAGCCCACCTGACGGGAGAGAAAACATAGAAGTAACGAAGGAAGAGAGATGAGAGATGAGCTGAAACGAATGTGTATATGTTTGGGTCATGTACCCCTTAGAAATTATAGGAAATAAAATGATTGGGACTATATTATTTGTTGTTGTTTATGAAAATGCATACTAGCGGGCGAATTCAGTCCAAATATCCGATGTTAAAGGCGAAGTTAAGCGAACCGATACTTAATGTTGAGTACCTCACATTGATGGTAGCAGTGAGAGCGGAGATTTTTGGAGGGAAGAAAGCCGGAGTTGTATTTATCACGGATAGGTGAGTGACCGGGGGTCATCTCTCTATTTCAAGCTTTCTAACGAAAGCTAGAATGATCTGGGGTCATTTCGAACAATACGAATTTTGGTAACCGGTGTGATTGGAAAAATCAAAATTGCTACTTAAGTGACTGGAAGTCAACCCAGAATAAAAAGGGCCACGCATTGATCACTATTTGGTGATGTCTCACAAACCCTAGAGACAACAATTTTGTGATCTGTACGTTCAATGTTTGATTCCCTTCAAATTGTGCTATTTCTTCAGGTGCATCTTCAGTTTTACTCCAATGGCTTTTATTAATATGAGCAGCAGTCTGTAAAGGCTATTGGCTCTACAAACAGTACTCAATTTGTAAATTGATGATCGTCCAGCAAAGCGGATTTCTAGACGTCTTCATGTCCAGTAAGTGACTATAGCTCCCAAAATAAAATTGTTATCGTTTTGGTTAAGACTGAATATTAGGATTCATTACTGATATACCTTATTTATTTTTAAGAATTAAAAGTATTTATATGGAAATAAAACAAATTTCTGGTGCGGTTCGTTATGATATTCCATTTCGTGATTATTTTGTACCAGCATAAAGAATTTTTTTTTTCATTCGCAAAATTTAATTTTTCTTAGACTAATTAGTATTTGAGTAATATATACACACGATATAAGCAGTTACAAGAAACTTAGCTGTAATTGTTTGTATTGGTAAACAATGATGTTTTGTTTGTAGCAATAAAATTATTTGATGCTTGTGAAAGTGCTATTATAAAAACATATTTGAAATTATTCTTCTGATTGTATGTGTTAGGAATGTATTGTATATTGTTATTTAATGTGTAACAATAATTATATATCTTGGGTATTAATTTATTTAAAAAGTGTGAGATTCAGTAGTTTCAATTAAGAGTCTTGTTTTTTTAATTGGAATTAGAATTAGGTTTCAAAATGCCGTTTCTAGCTAAAAGCAAGAAAATAGATTTAATTCATTTGGCAGAGGACTTAGATAGGTTTCCTCTGTTCTCAATGTAAATTGGTTTTAAGTAATTTAATTACATATAGTAATAATTACGAAAAATATCTCACACAAAGACTTATTAACCGCTATTGCGGCTGAGAGAACAGGACAGAAAAATAGGGAATCACAACTGAAGCTGGGGAATTTTAGTTTGCAACTCGAGAAAGAAAGATTATCAGTATAGAAAATTTGTCTTGAATTATAACTTACTAAAAGTAATGTAGGTTTGTTTCAGAATGGGGATCAAAAACCCCTCAGTAAATCAATGGACAAAATTGTGAAAATGATTAGATTATTGACAAATAGAGTACCCACCAAATCGGAAGGATGGGATTATTTCTTTTCAAGTTTACAAAATGCTTTCACAATAACGAAAATGTTGATGAGAAAATTAAATTAAGGGTTTTGTTATGTTTATTAGGAGATAAAGTAAAAAATTTGTTAGTACATGTAGACTAGAAAGAATTTAATTATTACGAATCACTGAAGCAATTGGTACTTAAAAAAAGTAATCCATCTCCAAAACTGTGCTTGGAAAACTTAAGGAAAGCTAAACACAATTCGGTTGAAACCTTCTCGCAGTTCACTTTCAGACTCTCATCAATTTGGTTGTATTATTGTAAAATAAGAGGAGTTAAATATTTCGATTCGGTTTATCAGTTGATAGTTGCAAGTAAGATGCTTCAAACTTTGGATTCCGATACCATCACTCATATTGAAGGGGGAGAGTTGGTTCGAACCAAAAGAATTAGGTAAGCAATGAGATGTAGTTTATGCCTCGAAAGGAAAATCTTATAGGTCGGTGAGAGAAAGGGGCAAAGATAATGGTACGAAATATGTTTTCGATACCTGGCATAAATAATAATTGAATGATAAAAAGGTAGGAATTAGTAACTTCACTTTCAGGAAAAATTTAATAAACAAAAGAATAAAGCAGTTAAAAGATTTGCTTGTTTTTGTAAGATTTGCTTGATTTTGTTAAATTGTTTTTGTAAGATTTTGAAAGATTTGTTTTGCTTGTTCAGATAAACACTTGAAACGAGACTGTCCGAGAAACGGTGGATGAGAAACGAAAAAAGTAAATGGAAATAGTATTTTGGCTGAAAAGCCTAAAGCGGAAAATGAAACTGTAGTGGCAAGGGTAGACTTCTTCTGGAAAGTTGTTCTTAGGGATGCTATCGCTGATAAATTAAGGCTACAAAGTACCCTAAAAAGGACAAATTTATCAAAAAAAAAATATTTTTTTGCATTTTCTTGTAGTCCATACGATTGGGAGGAATCTTGCCCCCAAATTTTAGATCTAATAACCAATTAGTTTTTGAGATATTTGAAGTTTTCTGAGTCACTATATTTCACAGCTGAGGGGACGTGGCTAGTTTCGGTTTCATTTTAAAGTATTTTTCCTTTCTTAAATTTAATTAATTACTAATATTTTTTTAATAAAATCGATACTTGCAGAGAAGTGATTACTTCAACTTTCACTACTAAAATCGTTTTTGTTTGTTTATATTTTGAGTTTTTGGTGTGCTTATAGTTACTTAGCTAAAATTGATTAAAAAAAGGTCTTTCTCAAGACCAATATTGATTCTGCATATAATTTATATAACTTAAAATCTTTTTTGCTTTATTTAAATTAAGTTTTTTTCTGTTGAGAAAATGCCATGGAAAAAACTTTCGCAGCTTGCGAAGAGACGCAATATTTCTAAGAGATGGAGTACTGCTGAAAATGACAATTCTAAAAACCAGCCTTTAGCTGATATAACTACAAGACTTCAGAATGCAAATGTTTTGAATACGAGTGCTAAAAATAAAAATGAATATTTCACTGATGTTCCAAATTACATTATAGTGGATACTGAATGTTTATAGAATTTATTTACAGGTAATTTATGTAATATTACATCTTTACATATGTAATATTACATCTATTACATAGTGCATCTTTAAACCTTTGCATTGATCAAAGAAATGGATTTGCATGTAAAATGAATGTTGTATGTGTTAATTGTCACCAAACCTAAAGTGAAACTTCTTCGTCAAAACAGTTGGTTGATACTAAATTACATCAAATATCAAATGTTAGCAAGCATCAATTTTTTAATGCTCCATTTGATGTAAATATGAGATTAGTGCAAGGTATGTTAAGTTTGGGACTTGGCTACTCGGCGTTGGAAAAATTCTGCATGCACATGAATTTAAATATAATGTCTAGTAAAACTTTTAATTCCTACAAGGCAAAAGTTCTGAATGAACATATCATTGGTTCAAATCAGCTGTTGCTTGATATTCGTAAAGATGTCAGAGAGGCGTATGGCTCGAAGAATGATAAAGATACTGTCGATATTGGTGTGTCATATGATGGAAGCTGGTTGACAAGAGGACATACGTCAAACATCGGAATAGGATGTATTATCGACTTGCTGACTGACTTTGTGATAGACTACGAAGTAATGTCAAAGCGGTGTGGAGAATGTGAACAGACTAAATTTGCGTTTGGAGAAGACAGTGCTGAATTTTGCATTTGGTACGAAGGACATCAGGATGTTTGTAGTGCTACACATGTCGGATCATCTGGTGCAACGGAAGTAAATGCAGCTGTGAAATTATGGGAAAGATCTGAGAGTATTGGCTTCCGGTACACAACCTTGCTCTCTAATGGGGATTCTAAGGTTTTCTTAGAATTAAAAGAAAGGAATGTGTATGGAAGTGAGTTTCAAATTAAAAAAGAAGAATGCATCAACCATGTGAGCAAAAGATTGGGAACAGCTTTGAGGCAGACAGTAAAAAATTGGCGAGGGAAAGGTGTAACTCTGGGAGGAAAGAAAGACGGTAGTTTGAAAGAAGAGACAATAAAAAAAATTAACTAGATACTATACTAATGCTATACACAAAAATAAAGGTGATGTACAGGCAATGAAAACTGCAATTTATGCTACCCTATTTCATTGCATATCTACAGATCAGAAGCCACAACATAAAAAATGCCCTTATGGTACAGACTCTTGGTGTTTTTACCAGTCATCATTAGCACGAGGAAAGAAACCAGGTTTTCCCAAAGATTGGGTAAAAACAACAATCAATGAAGAATATTTGCCCAAAATCTTGCCAATTTATCAGCGATTAGCATCAACTGAATTATAAAGCAGGTGCGTCAGAGGTTTGACACAAAATTCTAATTACATTCGATGTTATGGAACAAATGTTCCAAAGAAAATACAGTTTCTAGGAGTCGTGTGTTGATTGCCGTGTCGAGTGCAATATCTGA
Source organism: Nephila pilipes (assembly GCA_019974015.1). Taxonomy (NCBI): domain Eukaryota; kingdom Metazoa; phylum Arthropoda; class Arachnida; order Araneae; family Nephilidae; genus Nephila; species Nephila pilipes. The sequence continues at coordinate 150,368 of BMAW01076938.1, read as the reverse complement.
ATTTAATGTTGGAACATTTAAAGCCCTAAAAATATTTCAGGATGCTAACTGCCTTGTAACAAGTTTGTCAACAGAACATTTAGCGTACTATACTGGTTATAGGAGAACCTTATATTGTGTTTTAAAACTTTTGTGAAATTATTATGTTAACTTTAAGCTGAATAATCTGTCATCGTAGCAAATGCTGTATCGATATTTTGCAAAAACATATTTTGAATAAGCAAAAATATTTTCAATCATATTTAATTAAAGTAGTGTTTTCATATATTATATAAGTATTAAAATAATATATTAAAAATTTAGAGCTTTGAAAGCATTATTAATTTTTGTTTTATGCCTTTACAAACTTTAAATGCATTTTTCTCAGACTTTTATTTTTGAAGATGTAAGTGTTTTCTAATCCCTAAGGCTTTTTTCTGTTCAAGATAGAGTCTTTAAATTTTTTATATATACTTAGATATGTGTGTTCTATAAAAGTTAGTATGGATTCAGGTCTAGGATTACTAGTTATTTTTTTAAAAAATGTTAAAGTTAATATTTAAAAAATTTTCGTGTTTTTTCCAGGTTTAGCTAGAAAAATAATTATTAAAAATCAACAAGGAAACAGATTTTCAAATCCATACTAACTTTTGTTTGTAATAATATAAGAAATATGAATCACTCAAATAATTAAAAAATTTCAAAATTTGTGTATTTTATAAGAGTTTAAAAAAAACTTCAAACATTTTTAATTTTTTTAAATTTTAAAATAAGTGCTTGTTAAATTGACATTTTATTTTCAGAATCAGTTTAATAATACAGTCTGAAAACAATACATAAATTACTTTTAATATTGCTGCCTTCAAAAAAAATTTTTGAAAAAGGGTACCGTGTAGCCTTAAGCAAATTAGAAAAAACACACCTATAAGAGTAGGAGGTAAATTGGTAGGTGTGTTACTTGATACAGAAAGCGAAATCACGGAGGTTAAAAATGAATTAGTTTCAGAAATTTCAGTCGAAGGAGCTTCCACTATTTATCTGAAAGCTATTCTTGGTTTGACAATCAAATGTTCTCTAAAATATATGCCGATAGGTCTTGAAACCGTTGGCCCGGTTAATGTAGTACACTAACATGTGTTATGCACTATAGCAGAGATTTTTGTGAAAGATGTTTTGCCTCCACTGGATGTCTTGGAGATGTTGGGAGGAGCTCGAATTTACAATTCATTTGCTCGGAACTCCCGGAGTCTAAGTCCGAACTCTGGGAATATAGGTGAAACCGAGTTAATTGTGTGGATTCACCTAGAATTCTGCAGGTAGAAGCGTTGATAAACACAAAAGTATGGAATGTTGGAAAGAAATAATTTTTGATGTAAGTGAAGTAGAAGCACATTCTAAAGAGGAAAACCCAGCTACAAATGAGGTTCGAGAAGAGAAGCAGCTTGACTCATAAGTTTCGCTTCGAGAAGGAGAGTTTCTCTGATTTAGTATTTGCCTGGAGATTTGCAAAAGAAGGAAAGAAACTTTTACAAAGTTAATGGCTACTTTCTCCACAAAGATAAAATCCTCGTTGGTGGATCCTCCAAAATCTTTGGTCAATTAGAAGTACTTAAATGTAGGAGGAAAGAGGTGTTGCGATTGGCTCATACCTCAGTTATTAGCAGCCACATGAGACCCAAAAAGACCACGGAATGAATTAAATATTCATTTTGGGGGAGTAGTCTGAGAACAGATTTCAAGAAGTTATGTAAGTCATGTAACAAATGCCAACTTACAAGGGTAGTAAAAACGAGTGATAGAGCACCAATCATATTTGTGACGAGGCCCGAATTGCCATTCGAGGTGGTAAATGTGGATCTCATTGGACCTATAGATTCTCCGAATTCGAAAGGATATAAATATATTTTATGTCTCGTGTATTAACATACGGGGGGCCGGCCCCCACCACTCGCTAGACTTAACTTGAAAGCATCATGTGAGGCTTTATTAGGGATTTTCTTGAGGACGGGCATATCTAACGTTATTGCATCAGATAATATTACCAGCAAAAACGTGGTGTTAAAGAAAGAATTTGAAAAAAGAATTGAGTGTTGCCAAGGTTCTATACCCCTGCACATCTGCAATCAAATGGGTTAGTGGAAAGGTTTAACAGGATTTTGAAAAGTATGCTAATTTTACATATAGACATAGAAGAGAGTAAGGAGGGCATTCACGAATTCCGTATATGTATAGAGCTTACAGGAAATACCTCATGCCACAAGGGTATATCTACATTTCAATTATTGTATTGTAAGCAATCCCAAGGTCCATTATCCATATTAAAAACCCCATTGTCACAGTGTACCTGTTGCATATGGAAGGGAGATAGAACGTCAGGTTCAGGAATTAATTGATTTCAATTTAATAGAATCATTTGAATCCGAAATTGCTCATCCGATAGCTTCTGTGGTTAAAGGAGACTCCACGGTAAAGATGTGCACTGACTTTTGGGCATTAAATGCCTCTCCGAAAGTACCTGTTTTTCCTATGAAGGACATGCACGAGTTAATTTTCTTTGCCGGTTCAGCTCCCTGGTTAAACCAGTTTAGAATTTTAAGAGGTTACTGGTAAATCAAAATGGACAGTGACAATAAACCTTTAACAGCTTTTACTACTCATAATGTGGTGTATCACCAAAAAACTATACCTTTTGGATTTGTAGGAGAGTCCGGTACTTTTCAGCGCGAAATGAACCGTGTTTTCTAATACCATTCTGAATACCCTCAATCCTAAATGGATGATGTAGTAACCTTTTCCAAAAGTTCCGGAGAACATATAACCCACTTGAGGTCAATTTTGACTGATTTTTATAAATTAGGATTTTCCGTTAGGGTCGACACGCGCATTTTAGCTGCATATAAAATAAAATATTTAAGACAGGTTATAGATGGAGGAAAACATGAGCCAAATGAAGTAAAAGTAGCCGTGATAGGAAAATTAATCAAGCCTACCACAAAGAAAGTTGTTAGATTAGTATTGTGTTTAATGGGTTCTTATAGAACTTATATTCCAAATTACGCCAAAATTTTTGCTCTGATCTCTGATTTAACTAAGATTAATAAACGAAATGCTACCTCGTGAGAGGAGGAGGGGGGAGAGCAAACTTCATTTGATAAATTGAAAGAACTTTTATGTAATGCGACTAGTTTGTCCCCACCTAATTCTGGTCTATTTTTTCAAGTGCATTATGATGCATCAGATGATGGTGTAGGAAGTCGTTTAATTCAACAAGACTGAAGGAAACTATAAACCGATAGCTTTTGCTAGTCAAAAGTTAACCACTACTCAAAGGAATTGCGCTAGTATTGAAAAGTAGAGATGGACGGTTGTTCGGGTTAAACAAATTTGATACATGTATATGGAGCCCGAGTAGAAATTATTTCAGACCATGATCCTTTAAAACCAATCAATGCTAAAAAGCCTCTAGTTAACTCGTTGGGATCTGGCGTTGCTAAGATGAAATCATTCCATCACACATAGGCCACGTGTTCAGCATAGATGTACTGATGCATCATCTATATTCAACCAAGAATTCTATTATATTATACTTTAAATTATGTAATGTGTCTGAATTTTTTTGGAATCCTATTAGAGTTTGAATTTAAGATTTGGCAGTATAGTTATTTGTTTCAATTCTAAGAAAAATTCGAGAGAACATTGGAATTATATATTTAAAGTAAATATAAAAACGTTAAGAACTTTGAAGGGAACAATCCTGTTCTAAGCAAAGTGTATGATTGGTGCATTTCATATTTATTGAGTGATTTCGCATTTACTACTATGATGTTATTTTTGTACATTGCCAATTATTTGTTCTAAGTGTTATTATGTATTTGAAATTATGTTAATTTTAGGTTGTGATAAAATCAGTCACTCTTAGGTGGGACGTGTAAGGATCGGACGTCCATATCTGGCAACTCCTGGGCTGTGATTTGAATGGTCGAGCCTTGAGGGGGCTATAAAAAAAAGGAACCAGGCTGACAGGAGAGAAAACGTATAAGAGAGGTGAGAGATGAGCTGGAATGGATGTGTATCGTTTGTGTCATATCCCCCTTAGAAACGACTGGAAATAAAATGATTAGGGCTATATCATGGAGTTTTTTTTTTCTTTTGTTTATACAAAAGCATACTACAGGGCGAATTCAATCCTAATCTCTGATGTTAAAAGTAAAGTTAAACGATCCCGTTCTTAACGTTAAATATCTCACACTTGCTCTTTTGTGCATGATAGAAGAAGATTGACCTTCAATTACCTCACATGACAGGTAAAAATCACGTAACTTCCATGATTCTTTACGAAGTGTGAAGAATTAATTTCATAGAACAAGTACAAAACGTCATACGTTAAAAATATCATTATATTTTTGAGCAAATTGTAGTAAATGGTATGGATTATCAACTGATTTGAAATTTGTCATCATACTTCCTACGTTAAGTATTAGAAAAGAGTTGTTAAAGTTTTGAAAAAACCTTTTTGTGAATTAAAGTTTTGATTTCCTCACACGATGATCTCATTCTGTGATCATCGGCTCATGTAATTATCACAAAAAAGAGAATTATACTTGCTAACAGTTTTATCGTACTTTTGAATCATATTTTTGGAAAGAAAGTTATCTTGAAAGTAAACCAGATATTAAATTCATATTACTGATCTCAGGTTTTGTTGATCTTAATTTAATAATAAAAGGAAGCATTTTTTATATGTTATCAAATCAAAGAATCTCTAATCATATGTTATAAATATGGATATTTCACTCCAACCTAAATACTTCGATTGATTTTTTTTCATATAATTAGCATGAGTAATATATTTCAGTCGTGTACGTAATTAATAATGATTTCTTTCATTTTGAAAGTTTAGATTAGATTTCAGTTCTAGTTTTGCACCATTGTTTGTGATGGGAAAATTACTTACTATTATTTGAATTGGTGATCTATGTTTGCCATTCAGTTTCTTATCTTATAAAATATCTTTCGTTAAAAAGCAATTGTTTATTAAAATGCAGATGTACAAGGTTTTAACATTACAAAAGAGATAATAGTTGTCATTTCAGACAAAATAATTGAATTTAAATGTGTTAATTAATACAAACATAATTTTTTTAAAATTAATTGATAATTTTCCAGTTTTTAAATGTAATATTTTGAAACGAGTTTTTACTTTAAAACAAGATCTTCACAATCTTTAGGCTGACTGAAATGAATCGTAAACTTTCCTAAATGAATCGTATTTCTTTACCGTTGTTACTTAGAATAAAATTAAACCTTTGATACTTTCTATTTTTGCGATAAATGATTTTCCCTATTATTGATAATGCAATTCAGCCCGATTTTAACTGCTATTCCGATTATTAACAATATAATAATCTTCTTTCTTCCTAAGTGAGCCTTCATCGTCCGTACAATAAATTATTTTGGAAGCAATTCAATTACTGGAAGTTACAATAGTTGTAAATAAAAATTCTTCTATAATTAAAGGAAGTACCAAGTTCAAAAGGAATAAAAAGCAAAATCAATTAAAAATTAATCGCTAATTTAAAATAAATTTTCTATTTTAAAATTAATTCAGTTCTGATTTCAAAGCTCATTCTGTGAATTTTCTCCGCAAGATGAATTTGTCTGATGTTTTGTTTGAATTTGTTTGATGAATTGTTTTCAATTGAACTGAACGAGCATTATTCTTTACGGAAGTCTGTTAGTTTATTGCAATGTAAATGTGTGACATATTTTATTTGAGTATTGTTACTCTGTATATTATCTAAGTATTATAACTCGACATATTATCTAAGTATTATGAACTATATATTACTAAGCATTATGATATACCCCATCAAAGTAATATTAACGTTAGCATATGATAGATAATAAAATAAATTTCTTCTTCATGTTCTGCTTTGTTTTCATTCTTCATGTTCATCCTTGTTTCTGCAATCAGTTACAGAAGACAATTCCTCAAAAAAGTCATTTTAACTCTGGTGTAAAAACACTTATGACACTGAAAAATAGAGCATAAAAGAAAGCTTTTTTTTTTTTTTTTTTCCCCATTTTCTGAGGAAAATAGCTAAAATGAAAAGTCCAATTTTTTCCTTTATAGGTGCATATTATGTGATCAAGTATATTTTATAATAAATATGCTTTTCTATAAATTCAGGTAGAGTTTGTATACTTCAGATCTATTTCGTGTCGTGGTAGATCGTGATTTGTATAAATTATTTCACACACATTATTTGCCATGAATTGCAATTTATAAAGAAATTTCCCTTTTTTAAATCTACACGTCATTTACAATACTGTTATCTAAAAAAGTATTATGTGCTTGTACTAATGATTTTATTAGTTTCCATTCCTTATATTTTAGTATTTTCAAAACACTATCTGATATATGTATATAGAGTTTTTGATATTTCAGTATTATTTCAAGAGAAATTTACCCTTAAACTAGTAGGGAAAAAATCACTGTAACTTCTTGCTTTATTAAGAGTTCACACATAATCGTGTTTGTCTCTTACTTTTTTACAATTCCGTATCCTTTTTTTAACATAAAGTTGATGAAAATTCCTTCCTCCGACTCTTGTAAAACGAATTTCACTAATCCAAGTGGCAAAAAATTTAGACAACATGAATTTCATATCATACAATCTTCATTTATTCAGTTAAAATTAATCAATGCTAAAAGTGATCAACAACGCTTTATTTGCATAAACTGAAACTAGTAATAATATACGCAATTAATTCCTTAAATAAAAGGAGAAAGAAATACTCTCTAAAAGCATTGGTGATCTGTTACACAACAATTACTTCGGACAACTATTGTCCATTCTGCAGATATCTCACTTCATCTGTTCCAAAATGGAAAGAACTTCGCATCATTTGCATAACTCGATGCATTGCGCCTGCCCTGTATTTTTCATATTTTTCTGAGTAGTATACATTCATTGTGTTGCATTTTCCCAGTCACGTATTCGTCTTGTACTGCCGATTGGAGTACTTGAATCGTTACTAACAGTAAGTTACGTGCTGCCACGCGTCTTCCTGGAAAGTCCCATGCGTGAACGATGGGATTTAGATCCGAGACCTTACCGTCCAATGCATATGTTCACTATCCTCACTGTCCAACAGCTCTTCGACATCAACTGTGGGATGAGCTGACATATTGTTGTCCATGAAAGGGAACTGCGGAACCATAACGCCTCTAAAAAAGCACATACAGAAGAAGAATCTCGTTTCAATAGCGGGCATTCGAACCTCTTTCGAAGATGTGAAGGAAGGTACGGCAATCAGCCAGGATACCTCCCCAAACGAGAACAGCGCGAACTCCAAACCGGTCACTTTCGAAGATGGTGGAAGGGATATTGCGGGTTCCCCGCCCCTTCTAGTTGTGAATGCGTCCAGAACCACTACTCGGCTCTTAACTGTAAAGGATACTCGACTCCATTGATTATCTATGCGATTCTGGTGTTCATGGCAATACAAAAAACACTTTCTCCAATGAGCAGGCGTTAAAAGGAACCACTGTACAGGTCATCACGAAAATAGACCACAACTGTGCAGCCTTCTAACCACGGTAAAACGCTATATCGGTCATACAATTGCCTGTGCCATGTGCATAGCGATTTCTCCTGTTGTCTGCCCTCTGTTCCTTCTGGCCTGTAAGGCAATATACCTGTCGTCCGCTGGCGTGGTTGCTCACGGAAGACCACTGATGAACAATCGGATATCTGTTTCTGTCGTTTGAAATTCTATCCAAAGTCGTGAAACGATGCTGTGAACAGTCCCGAACTCCCCTCAGAAAAGCTTCGACCTTCTTCTATCTTTTCAATGATTCGATCTCGGATCAAATCATCTAGATGTCGATTAACAGACAGATTATTCAGCATTTCACACTGAGGCAGCAGCTCAACGTCGTTTAATACACGCCGTGCCAGAGCTTGCCCAGAAATGCTGAGCTTACACCACCGGTATGCTTTATTGCACTCCGACATTCCCGCATTACGTCTAGCTGTATAACAGCCCATGTGCTACCGTACCTCATCCTAGTTTTCCTCCTGTTTGGTCTTTAAAACTAGGATGTATTTATCTCATGTTTGGCTCTGCCTCTTCTTTCACTGATATGCTAATTTTTCAATAGAGGTATTTATGATACTGAAATAGATGTCGAAGTGTTAGCCCCATACGCAGTTTCTTTTGCTGGTTGGTGATCTGCTTCTGAACCCACTGCACAAACACCTTCCGATAACGCAACTTGTCGTGTACAATCGTACACACTGTTTGAACGTTGACATCCACCTTCACTGCCAGCATTCATAATCACTCATCACTCAGCAGTCCACCTTGTCGATGAGATTGGCCGTGATGACTGTGTTTGCCCGGCCTGGTCTCGGGTCACCAACCAAACTGTCTCAACCTTCACTAAAACAGGCACTCCTTTTCCTCTCTTACTTGTCAGAAACACAGTCTTCCCCGTATACGGTCACCATCCGGCGATAAATAGCTGCTTGTTTAACATTTTCCACTGTCAGAAATCGGATAACGCCTCTCTGCTCCTCAATCGTCGAATTTTGCAATGAGGACACCATTGTGTCCTCACACTTACTGCCTCGTCAACTACTCGTCGCGCTCTTTATAAGAGCATCTGCTCACTCCTGCGCATGCTTCGATCCACCCCGGGGACTCCATTCGCATCCCTAGATGTTCTACTACGTTCTCCCATTCTGGCATAGGCAAATATGTTAATGGTTACATATATATATGTATATATAT
>BMAW01076938.1:24093-141490 GCA_019974015.1 Nephila pilipes | reverse complement strand
TTTTTTTGCGATTTCCTCCTTCAAACGCACCAGCAAGTCAATATAATAATCACTGTTGATCGATTTACCTTTTTCGAGGTAGTCAATGAAAATCACGCCATGCGTATCCCAAAAAACTGACGCCATGACTTTGCCAGCTGACTGCTGCGTTTTCGGACGCTTCGGACGGCTTTCGCCAGCTGTGCGCCACTCAGATGACTGCCGCTTCGACTCTGGAGTGTAGTGATGTATCCATGTTTCGTCCATGGTCACGTAACGACGCAAGAAATCTTTTTTGTTGCGAGTAAATAGCGATAAACAGCTTTCTGAATCATCGACTCGTTGCTGTTTTTGTTCCATCGAAAGCAATCGCGGCACCCACTTGGAAAAAACCTTTTTCATGCTCAATTTTTCATGAAGGATAGTAAATACACTTCCATATGATATCTGTGTCATCTCAGCAATCTCACGGAGCTTCACTTTACGATCTTTCATTATAATTTTTGTCACTTCACTCACATTTTCCGGTGTAACGGCTTCCACAGGTCTACCCGAGCGTTCCGCGTCATTTGTGTCGGTACGACCACGTTTAAACTCGGCAAACCACCGACAAATCGTTGCTTTTGATGGACAAGAGTCCGGGTAACATTTTTCAATCCATTGTTTCGCTTGCACGGTGTTTTTACCCATTAAAAAACAATGTTTTATCAGAACACGAAACTCGGTTTTTTCCATTTTTTAAACAAACTACAAAACGACTTTACTCCAACCTCGATAACTCAGCTGTTTCTGGTCCGATCGACTTAAAATTTTGACACGTTTCAAGCAAAGGTTAGTACTCTAGAAAGACCTGGTTACTGGTTTACTACGAGCGCCATCTCTGGGTTAGTCTCGGAACTTATTGATCCATGTGTTATATGTATGTATGTATGCATTTACATATATGTATATGTATGTATGTATGCATATACATATATGTATATGTATGTATGTATGTCTGCATATATATATATATATATATATATATATATATATATATATATAAGGAATTTAAATATTACTTAATAAGTAAAAATAACATATTTCAAATGCATGATTGAAATAAAACAGTCCTCTTTTCACTTAAGATTTCTTATTTATTTTAAATGTGAGAGAGAGGCAACATTTTTTCATGGGAATGGAAACGCAGCACATAAATTCAATTAAATCGGAAGATGGAAGAATAGAGCAGAAGAAAGAGAATTTTACCTAGGAATTGATTTTGTACTATGTATTTCAACCGATCATGTGGGTAACTCGCGTGGTATATAATGAAAGGATTGTGAAAAATTTCCCTTGAGTCTATCAGTCTTGCAGGGATTATTTCCGACAGATTTATGATTATTTTAAAGTGGATTCAACAGATTTTACGACAGTATGATCTAATAAATAAAAAGATAATTTGGCATTGGATCAGAAAGTAGGAATGAAACATTTAATTTCGAGTTAGAGAATTGAAAAATTAGGAAATTAAATTATTTTTTTCAGTGAAATTAATACAAATTTTAGTTGAATCATTACACTTACACACACACACACACACACACATATATATATACATAGGAAGTTCAGAAAGTAAATTTCGCCATTTTGTTTTGAAGAGAAGATGGTACACTTGGTGAAACAAACAAGCACCAAAAGAATCCACACACTTTTCTGGTTCAACGACTTAAGTAGTGTTAGCGGAGGAGGAATGACGCATGCGCAGAGTGATGAAAAAGAGAGAGGGGCAGCATACTGGTGTGCCAGAGTTTATTTGGGTACAAATTACGATGGCAAAGAGAAGTGTACTGACAACATGGTTGGCAATGGAAGTGCATGCTGTTATCTAATATGAAAGGCACGTGGACAAGTGTGTCTGTCATCCATGAATGCCAACAGACCGTATATGGTGAATAGGTCCTTCTGTCACATCAAATGTTTGGAGGCTAGTGCTGCATGTTCAGTGAAGGAAAACAGAGTGCAGAAAATGAAGGTCGGTGGGGGCATCCCTCTACATCTATGCATGAATGGTTGATTGTTTTCATTAACGTTGCTTTGGAAGCAACACAAGGTGTATTGGTGACGGACCTTATAATATTGAGCCTCGGTCAGGTGACGAAGATAAAATCTGAACTGGGACCTTTCTCTCATAACTTCTACACTATGGCACGAGAGAACTTTCAGCATCAACCGATTTAAAGTGCATCAGGCCGGCTATACTGCGGGTATTAGCGGCATCAAGGCTCGAACCCACGACAAGACAAAAACCACCAACCGCGAGTTATACCATGATCACTAGGCTACTGCGGCCACATGTACGAATGACAATAACATTTCTAGATTATAGGACATTGTGTTAATGTACAGCACGCAATCAGACGTGGCGTCCATACTGAGTATTGGTCGTGCTCAAGCCCATCCAAAACAGTTCTGAAGTGGAACAAACTGTGAGAAAATTCCTTGTATCGATGGGCATTGAGTTTTACCAGAGTGGTTTCTTCAAACTGATTATACGCAACGACAAATTTCTCAATATCGGTGAGACATTTGTCTCAAGTTGCGACAGACAAGAAAAAATGCGCAAGGCATATAATTCATGATGTCATGCTTTATTTTTCTGAGCAATAAAGTTTTCACGTGAAGAAAAAAATGACGACTGCATGTATTAGTAGATATTCTATGTATAGTTATGACTTTGAAGATTTGTTTAATTCTATTGAATAGATGTTTTAATTATAGTTATTTTGCTAATTACAAAAATTTAAAAATTAATAGATCTATATCTTATTTAAAAATTTAAATCTCTTACTAATCTTGTTCTAAAACAGAACTATAATTGTTATAGTGAAAACAGTTATAAGCAAATTAAATATACCTCAAGGGTAATATTTTTTAACATCTTGGAACCAATTCAAGCTAGTTATAGCTTCGCTAATATTGCACGAATCTTGCAAAGACCCATAACACAGAAGTAAAGTACTTGACTACAGAACAAGAATTTTCAAGTTCGAAACCCGGTGCTGACAACATTAAAAATGAATGCACGCGTAAAGTTCTGTTTAATTATTCACTCTTTTCTATTATAATTTCTTAAACCTTCTTAAAATATATATATATATATATATATATATATATATATATATATATATATATATCATTTATTATATCAATGTATCACAATATAAGCCAATACCAATACCAAAATAGCAGTTCAACCAAAATATAAAAGGTAATGCTTGTTTCAACTCTAACTTTCCACGTCATTATTTTTGATTGTTAAAAAAATAAGGGATAAAAATGAACGAGTGAAAAATTTCAAACTTCTAATATATATAGTAATATGGCGGATGGGAAAGGAGAATCGCAAACATTTTTAAAATCTCTGAAAAGTGTTGCTTTTGAAAAAAGTTTGGGAACCATTGTTCTAGGTAGAAGAATGAACTTGCTCTCATGCAACATGTGATGGAGAGAGAACGTGGAAACAACTATTTTAATAGTAAACAATAATGTGTAGTACTAGCAGTTGCTTGTTATATGACTATGCCGTATTCCCTTGTATAGAAAACAATGCTACTAATTTTGGCTTATCATAGTTATTAAATCTGGTAAGTTCACCAATTGAACATAGGGCTATTGAAATTAGCAGAAGTATTTGTTTTTTTCATTTCCTACTAAAAATTGCAATTGGCATTATTGTGTATATTTTACTGATTAATGAAGTCCGTCTTTTATTAAATGGACAAATAAATGAATCACAACTACTGCATTCGAACAAAGAAATTCCACTACACCATACATTTTATTTCAGCTGCCTTATATGTTGAAAGATAGAATGTATGGTGTGGTTTCAGTATAACATTACTCAATAGGTATTACTGTTTTTTTTCTCTAAAGAGCAGATTTTATCAAGAATTTGAGTGTGTTCCATCACTTATTATAAGTTTTGTGATTCCAGGACAGGAATGACATCGTCGCATTAAGAACTACATATTACTAAAAGATAGCGCACCTTCCCATATTGTTCTTACAATAAAGACAAGGGATATATATTGCGACAAGCTTTCACATATGCAGTGATTAGTCTTTTCCCCTTTAACAATTTAATCTTTTTGCTCATCTGATATGACGTTATAGATCTGCTGATAAAGAGACTAGAAGAAATTTCCCAAAAGACGAGATCTACCTCAAAAAATCTATAATTCCCATATTAGAAATAATTCATTGGCATTTTTTTCTCGATTAATACGATCTTACAGTGCTCAAAAGTACGAAACACATTTCTATTCAGGGAAAGCATAGTCGAAAGCTGTAGAAAACATGCTGAACATTTATGAGTTGATTTGTCGAGCTACGATACTTCATAACAGAGATTGTTTGCGTTAAATTTTATTTATTAAACAATAAAAACTGAATCTGAAGGGCTTGTTGTCTGCAATTTATGATTCAAACCAGTACAATATTTTATTGTAACTGAGTGAGTTCGGTCTCAAAGAGTTAGTCAGTTGCATACTTTCCGGAACCTTCTGAAAAGTTTAATTTTGATATCTCTGTATTTTCCAATTTTAAGGCTCTTAATGAAATAATCTTTTTATTTCCTTGTCTTCTAATGAATTACTTTCTAAGAAAGCCCTGAAATGTACTCTATTTTTAGCTCTGTTTTATTAAAACCTTTAATTGTTTATTTGTTTCTAAGCCGTCAAGAAAATTTACTGTTGCACAGATTTAAAGAAAGATTGTTTTTAACTCTATGTTGGATGAAGAGAAAAAAATTTTAAAATAATTTAATATTTTTAATTCATTGTTTTTATCTTACGTAACTGCAAGAAAAGAATAGGATAATTTTTGTAGCCTAAAGCACAGGCAGTTAAATCTAATATATTTTAGTTTATAGTTCATTTATAGCAATAAAATTTCTTAATATTATGTTCCAGAGATGGTGAAAGTGGCTATTAAACGATAAGAAAACTCATTAGAAATAGAAAATTAAATATCTTATTAGAATTAAGTACATATCTTTTACGTCGAACACGAATCTAAATATGATTGATCCTAAAATAAACATTTTAATATTGTTCCTCTGTTTTATAACTAAAGTAACATTTAAAGAAAACTTCTTAGAGACAAACGTACAGGTAACATAAAAAATAAGCGAAATATTATTCTCTCCTCCCATTATTGAGATTCTTTGTTTGTAACAAAATGTATCCTTCTCTGAAAGGAAACGTGTATTTCAATTCAAAGAGTAAAAGTAGATCAAGTTTAGTTTGAACGAACTATCGTAAAGCCACCGTAAGTAATGAGTCCTCATTATAAAATTCCATATCCTTCATATTCTCTTTCCGTCTCCGTTTTGAAGGTGAAAGCAGGTTGTTACAATTGAGAGAACAGATATTCTTCATCTCACTTCACTTTTAATCGGTCATAAATGAGGCAATCTCCTGGAGGCGTCACTTGAGGAACTTGTTTCTTTGAGCATGTCTTCCTCGAAAAGCCTCTCGCAGCAACCACAGAGTTTCTATTGAGACGACGCTTTTGGTGTCAATGCGTGATACATAGTAAGAATAAAAAACTGTTTAGTAGAGTGTCAAGGTTACAATATTTTTACTCTTTTCTTTTTGTTTAATGAATTGCTGGAGGAAAGATGGTTTCGAACAAAGACTGCAAAACAATGTATTTTAAAGTCATTTGCCAAAGTAAGTATTGGCAGGACATGATGAAAAAGAAACCAGTATTTCAACCGCAGACTAACTGTGAAAGCTTTCACACTCAAGGTAGCACTAAAAATATACATTAAATTCGTTTCAGATAAAAAAAAAGATATATTTTATTTAACTATACTAATATATCTCTCTATAAAGCATTTTTAACTTCAAGCACAAAATTAAACAGAATTTTTTTTCACTCTTTATTCTACATGTTATCCTTTAAGGGAAAGAAAATCATCAAAATAAATTGAAAGCTATTTTTTAAAAAGTCTTCTTTTTCACTGTACTAAAATAATTATTTTCATGTACACCAGAGGTCATTAAAAAAATGTTAAGAAATTGGGCAGAGGAGTTCTTTAAGAAAATGTTAGTCATTCTAACGTTCTTTAAATATCATCCTGTAGAGCTTTAATTATGTGTTGTGTTAATGAAAATTTAAATTTTTCTTTTCTGAAAAAGGATGAAAACTTTTCAGTGGATGGAAAACTATATATTTTTTTTAAAAAAAACGAAAATTACATTGCTATTACATTACTAAATAATTTAAAATATTCAGAAAGTGTTGAAAATCCATAAGTTTTTCATTAATTAATTTTTTAAATAATATATCCATAAAATATAAAGAAATAATTTTTTTAAAAAACAACCATTTTTAAAAAAAAAATTTAAAGCCTAATTTATTACGTATAAAATTTCAAAACGATACTGACTTAATATTAATTTCTGATGAAGGGGAAGCAAAATAAAAAAAATACTTTTTGAAATGGCGAAGTTCTTTTTTAACCATAATTCCAAAAACAGTCTTCGAATAATTTAATTATAAGTTTTGAAGTTAATCTACTTAAATATGCAAAATGTAAATCTCTTAGGATAAAAGTTTGATCAAAAATTGAATTCTGAAATTATGAAAATTTGGCATGAAAAAACGTTATCTTATACTCATAGCTGCAATTAATAGATCATATTTGACTTTGAAGCAACATTTTCTCTACTTCTGATTCCCCATAAAATCCTCCTTAAGTCGGGATTAAGAAAATTAGGTTTTCTGAACTGAAATGTAACCCTAAATAGATTAACGACCCTTCGCAATCCAACAGACAAGAGACTCTTGAAAGCAGTCATTTGGAAGCCGCTTCGGTACATAATTCATTTAGGGTTTCTTAATTAAAAGTCGCGATTTATATAAGAACGATCCATTGAGTTTTTAAGGCCTCAGAGAGTTGGAAATTAATAAAAACATTATTATTAGATTGGTAAAAAAGAAAAAAGGGATTTTTTTTCCATTAAGAATACTCACTGAAATACAAAATGATTAGCTCTTTGGTTATACAGACAGACCGTATGTATTTTAATTATAGGAACTTTGATTCTCAGTTTAAGCTAATTTAAGCGAAAAGAAAAGAATTTTTAAATAAAATTTCACTCCCACAAAAAGTCAAAGAGTGGAATTTATAGCTGAAAGAAGTTATTACACGCATCAGAACATTTATCTGAATACAAACTGCAATTAAGAAAGAAAATAATCATTTTGGGTATATAAACTGACGCAACATAATTTATATAATCGTGATGTTTGCCAACTAATCTAAAGTGCAATAGGTTTATATCAATCAGTGAAAAAAATAAGCAAATATTACGTGAGCTTCTTCTTTTCTTTTTTTTTTTTTTTTTTTTTTTTTTTTTTTTTTTGATTACTTTTATTTTTTTACTAAAACATTTTTGCTGTGTATAATTATCCTTATGAACTAAACTTAGTACGGATTAAAATATGCAAAATTAATGAAAAAGACTTATGTTTCATTGTTCTCCGAAAGAAAATATATATTATAAATATATTGGGAGAGCCTTTTTATAAAGAAAGTTCACTAAATAACTAAACTTATTGGATATTTTAGTTAAACTTAAATTCTTGTTTTTCGATGTCTGTATGGGATTTTTTAAAATGAAAAAGTTTTACTTTCTTATTTGTAGTTCTTAATTTTTAAATGTTTTAATAATATGTTTATATGTGAACGGAATAATCGCTGGTCGTTTGTTAGTTTCTCTCTAACTGTGAGAATAATGCATTTTGATTTTAAATTCTGAAAATATTTTGTTCAATAACATAATTCCACTCAATTTAATCAAAAGAAAAGAAAGAAACTTACACTAATTTCTTTGATGATAATGTCAGAACTAATAAGGCTTTTTTATAGATATCAACCCTAAATTCTAGACTAGCGAATTTTAAAAACAGACACACATAAACTTCAACTCTTCCACTGTCGTCCGCTGTGTTGGGACTCTTTATTATCTTGTGTTTGGGTATGTAAAAGATCAATAATATATTTGTTTACATTATGTTTCTTTCAATTCTTTACCTCCTTAATAATTATATATATCATGGTAAACTAAAAGATCAATTTTTTTTATACATAAGATGATGCATTTTTAAGCAAATTTGGAATCACAGAGGCACTTTGACACTCACCGCTATTGTCAGTGATCTATAATTCCACAATTGCGTAAAAATGCATTAGCTGATGTATTGAGAAAAAAAAAAGGTTAAAGCAACTTTAATTCCCTTTGACATATTATAACACTTGTAAAATCCACAAATTCATATATTCAACGATTGATATCTTTACGACAGAAGAAAAGTTGATTTCGAATGAAACAAAAATGCGATTCTCTCTCTGTGTGTGTGTGTGTGTGTGTGTGTTGTCAAACTGCACTCAGGAGCATTCATATCAAACATAAAATGTTCATATAGAAGTAAACATTGAGTAAAAAGAAACATTTTTAATTAAATCTAATATTTATGAAACTAATTTTTAAGAAAAAAAAACAGGTAGAGAGCTTGTATTTTTTATGTGTTGAAAAGAAGGAAACGGGAATTAAAATATGACTTAATTCTGCGTATTGTTCTATTTAAGTTAAAACAAAATTAACAAAAGTTTATCTATTTTTATATAGATGCAAGACTATTCAAACCAATGTCTGTTGAATACAATAAACAATGATGGAGGCATCCACAAATGGGTTAAGTTAGATAAAATCAAGCAGACTTTGTCGTGAGTTTTCGATCTGATAATTTATATAAAGGGAATTGTTGGAATGAGTTTTGTGTGAAAAGAGTTCCAAACTCTTCTAATGTTTTCTTATCTATAAATAATCCTATAAGCAAACATGCTTTATTGTCCAGTAGTTCCTTGAACCAATGGAGAATAATTTTGTGTAAAAACTATATTCCAAAAATATGTTCAAATTCTTCAATACGACATTTTGACGAATGTCTCAGATTCAAATAAATTACCGAGACAAAAGAAACAAAATAAAAAATGCTTCGATTTCCCGTAACGATTGGCGTAACATTGATTTATACCTTTTTCCAAAAAAAAAATGCTTTGCAATATACTTCCTGAACCTTTTTTGTCATTTCCTTACTATAATAATAAGACGCTACAAATTAAATGGTTTTACACGAAAATTCCGAACAGATTAAATTTCATAGTTCAATTTGTACACCATGAGGTAATCTCAAATATTGTTATCAGACACTTTGTGATATCACTCGATATTTTTTCATTCAGTTGTGTGTTACAAATATCTCTTTCTATCATCATTAATCCAGTTATCATTTTCCAAATAAATCATATCTTGAACGCAAGGTGAAAATACGAGAGCAAATGGTGTTTTGAATATTGAATAAATAACAGAAAAATATTGAACAGCAGAAAAATATTGAATAAATAATTCTCTCATTTATTTATACGCAAGAAGATTGTCTGGGTTGAGTGGTGATTTATGACGAGTTTGTAGAAGTCTTGAAGACTTTTCCAGCACCACAATTGTTGTTAAAAAAAAAGGTTAATATATGATAATGATCAGAATTTGTGTGTGTGACTTAATGATTTCAGTTCCATCAAAAATCAATGCATACAATTAACAGAATCCTTTCGTTCGAGAGTGATGTCTCAAATCGGATGTTAATAAAACTATAAGTTTTTCCTTATGCGATATAACAATTCGATAGGTTGAGGGAAAGGCAAAGAGAACAAATCTCAGATTGCATTATAATAAACTTTCGAGAATAATAAGCCGTAAAACGCGAGATTTCGCCCTGGTTTAAATCAGCTATACTCTAAAGCAGAGTTTTCAACCTTTATATTATCACATGACATTTGTGAATCTACAATAAAACTTCCGAGGCAACTTAAATAATGATAGTCTAAAAATGCGGCGCGTGTGTGTACGAGCGTGAGTGCACAGCTGTAAGCAATTTTAATGTTGATTGCGACATACTTGCGGGCTGTACATTTGGAAGAAAATTACTGTACATGTAGAGGAAAATATTTTGTTATGGCACTCTCAACGACTTTGGTTTTATTTTTGCAACATTGGGTGAAGTTCAAATGTCAACAAATAAGGGATTAACTTTCACCGTTTGAATAATAGAGAAAAGTGGCAAATAGCTATGAGTCTTGTGACCAGTTAATCTCAAGTACAATTTGCCGGAGATTTTAACATAACACTCAGTATATTGTGTACAACTTACAAAGACCGTTTAATGACATTGGATCCATAAAGAGATGACTTGGTGTCCAAGCTTGTCCTGGCTCAAAGTCGTCTGAGACACAAATGAAGGAAGTTCGATATTTTTCTATTACAGCGAGGCGTAACAGGAATGTAACAGCTTATCAGCTATCTCGTGAAATTTGTGCGGCTACAAGAACCCAATTTTCAAAGATTACTGTTCCCAGAACCCTACAATAGAGAGGTTTATGTGCAAGAAGACCTGCTGTTTGTATCCCTCTCACTTATGTACATAGAAGACCCCATTCATCACGTTGCAGAAAACACTGGCATTGGAACAAAAATCAGTCCGAAGCTGATATATTCCCTGATGATTCCAGATTCAATTTAATCGAGATTTTCGACGTACCTTCATTTGGAGTGAGCCATCTGTATGTCCTTCGGCATTCGAGAAAGAGACCGATTTGTCAGCAAAGGTTTGATGGTCTAGACAGACATCAATTTCGACAGGTGCAAAACATAGTGTTAGAAGACAGGATATGGTGTTAGAAGATAGGCTTATAACAGTGCTGAAATGAAGCACTCTCAGCGAGAATTCCTTGCATCACAGGGTACCGAGTTTTATCTAACTGGCTCTTCAAACTGATTGCTCGCTATGATAAATGTCTTAACGTCAATTATGACTATGTCAAAAAAAATAGTGCAAGGTGTTTAGTTCATGACATGGTTTATTTTTATGCAATAAATTTTCTGATAAATCTTTTTCTTTTCCTTCTCTAATAAATCTTCTATGATTTTCTTTCCAAAATTTTAATTTTCAATCCGAAATATAAGTTTGTGTCGTTTTTAATTAGTGTTTATTAATTAATTATTCACTTAAGTATTTTTAGTTGAATCATATATTAATTATTGGGACACCTGGACTAATCCTATACAGGAATCTCTTCATTAATGTGGTTAATGGCTCTTTGAGATATGCCGCATAATTCAAAACCGCACTAATCAAACTTAAAAAGCAATGGAAATATGGTGAATCATGAAAAATCTAACGCTTCCATATGTTTACGTCGTTAAAGAAAGAGACACTAATCAAAACTTATACTGTATATTTCAAGGAATGTTGTCAAAAGTTTGTTGTGCATTAATTAAAAACGTATTTTCGAAACTGCATTAACAAAGAGCTTCTTGTAATCTGGTTGTGATTTTCTTCGGGTATTTTATTTCACAATTCTTTCTTTACTTTTCCCTTCTTTCTTTTCTTCCCCCCCCCCCTTTTTTTTTGTTTCAATAAAATCAACTTTTATATTTTGTTATTTACGAGTTTCATAATTGATAAAAAAAATAATTTCGATTTTTATGAAGAAAGAAATATTAAACTTAGAATAAAATTTAAAATATTGACAGAAAAAAATCATTTAATATTAAGTGAAACGATAGTTTTGTTAATCTGGTATCCAAATATAATTCAGTTAACACACAAGTATTCATATCTTCTCTTTACTGCAGTCAGCCGCATCAAACGTTTCTGTCAACAAAATTTAAGATTCAATTGCTTCGAGTTTGGGGAATTCACCGTGCAACGTCATTACAATACTTACTTCGACATACTGAGTCTGATTCTTTTACTTCGAGTAATAAAACATGAATCTGTATTATTTATATCTTATAGAGATGTAATATTTTGTTCGAGTTATAAAATATAAGTAATTTGATATACCGCGTATTTACGGGATCGCGGAAGAGATTGGCTACTTTCTTTGTCTTACCAGAGGATTACGAGTTAATGAGGCTCGAGTTATCAAGATTCTACTGCACTTCCTTCAAATCAAATTCTAGAGAGATATGGCAATTAAGAACCGAAAAAAAAAATGTTTCTTAACATTTTACTCCGTCGTTTTCAAATATTTCCTTAAACAATTCTACTTAAGAAGAAATAGAAGATAAAAGCCTGAGAATAGGTAAAATCTCTTACATTTCAAATGTTTTTTTCCTCTTTTTTTTTTTTTTTTTTTTTTTTTCTTTCTTTCTTTCCAACGAATTACATCATATAATGTTCGTATAATGTATGAGGATTCACGAAACAAAAACATTACAAATGAAAAAGACCTGAAAAAGTAGCTTTATTTTCCATAAATGAAATTGAAGTATCTAATGACTTATTCAGCTATAAACATGTAGAAGATTCTTCAGAATCATTTATTTTAACTTACTAATTCTATTACTGTAGTTCAAAGAAATTAGAAGAAGGCTATGGTTGATCACGAACATATAAATTAAATCAAACATTTTAAGATGTAATGCCGTTTAAATGTTATTGCTCTAATCGCTGCAGGAAATGTGTATTGCTAGTTAATTATTTTACTATTACAAGGTATTTTTACAAGAAAATACCTTCTTAGTTTCTACATGCATAAAATATTACTCTTTTGATGGAGCGTCAAATTTGGAAAAACTATAATGATTGTAGCAATAGATTAACTTCATATTGAGTTTCACAAACTGAATACTGTATACTTTTCTTCTCATATAAAAGAAAAATGAAGCAATTTAAGGCAATGAATTGTAAGTAAAAATAAAATATTAGATTGTTTAAATTTTTAAGAAATTAAATAATAATTGATAAACAAATACAAGCACGTGTAAAAAGTTTCCGTAGTTGTTTTGAACATTGTCAATTTTCTATTTGTCTTACTCGTCATAAATTCTTCTCTATTAAAATAACCATAGTTAATAAAATATTAAAATAAGAATAAAGCCCTCATCCACAAACAAATGTGGTTCGGCATTAACCTTGAGACGTCAATCATAATGAAAAATACATATACACATAGCTACTTAAATGAATTTCCCCCCTGCTTTTCTTGTAAACACATTTTCTTGATAGATTTCTACTATCTCACATATAAAAATTTAATGTGTAAATTAATAATTTTTTGAATTGATAATGTGTGACAAAAAAAACTTTTCATCATATCCATGTATTTATTTTTGATGTAAACTGTAATTTAAATGAAAAGACTACTTATTTATCTCAAAAATAGCGAATAACATGTGACAACATATTTTTTCGTACATTTTAAGCTAAAAAAACTTTTACATGCTTATTTTTTTCCTTATGAAGATAACGTTACAGTAATTCAGTTTTTATTTTTAGGCACATTAAATAAAACTTCATTTTTTTTTCTTATATTAGTAGGTGTAGAATTCTTTGTGTTTCTTGACATTTTATATGAATTTAAATAATTAAATTTAAATTCACATAAGATGTTTCAACAATTCTGCATATGTATATTGAAAGGTAAATTGACCAAAATATAATTCAGAAAATAAATTAAATATATTATAGTACAAGGCAATTAGAATTATACGTGCGACAACAATACACATAAATGAAACGCATAATAAAACAATTTAATGTAAAAAAAATGAAAATATAAATAAAAAAAAATATAATAAAATAAAAAAGAAAATAATTTGTAAACTATTAAGTAAGTAGATCAAAAATGCAAAGCTATTACAATTGTATTTGTAAAAACAATACAAACTAAGGAAATGTATTACAAATTATAAAAATCTAAAATTAAACACACAGAAGAATATATATATATATACAGCAACATGAGAAGAGAATTTCAAATTCTCTAAACGTCCTCAATGAGTACTGATTCTTGTTTTTGTTAAAAATATAAGTCACAAAGTCGTTTGAATAAAAAGGATTACAAAGAGCGAAAAAAGATGCTTTTTTTTATTTTGTAATTGATTTTCTCGTTTTGAAAAGTGATTAGTGCATCCGTTCTCGAACAAATCAAATGCAATCACCTTTCGCGGAATTTTTCATTAGTTTCTCTGAACTGTAAAATAAGATGGAACATTCTAGACGAATAAAAAAATTAAGGTGTTTTCGCTACAGTTGTTATCGGTGTTTTTTTCTCCCAGGAAGTACGACTTTGAAAACAATCTTTAAAATGACGTCTTTTTAGAATAAGAAATAATAATAAATAAAGTTGATAACTGAATCCTTCAGAAATTATTATTGCTGTTTTGTTAACAAATCTGAATAATTTATTTGAGTGCATTTGCATTCTCTTTCTGGGGGATTTAAATTATGATTTTTGTTGCGAGATCTCGTAAAGGAAATTCTAATCTAGCATTATTTAATACAGAATTAAAAGTAATTTGTTAAAGCTTTTATATTTTTTACAAGAAAAATTATTAAATTTAAGAAAAAAATACAGTATCATTTCAGCCGCAAGAATGCAGAAAACAATATAATTGAACTTAGTATTTTTTGTAAAAACAGTTAAGAGTGGAATTCTGATTGCAAAAAATAAATAATTCATCAAATGGGTTTCAGGGAATTATTGAAAATTGTTTTTTTTTTTATATCTTCGTATTATATTTGTAATTTACCATTTATGCTTAGTATCATATAGTATAATCGATATAGTATTTGTAGATATTATGCAAATTTATAAAACACGCTCTTATTTTGTAATTGAACTGAAGGCCAATTGTAATATTATAACTAAAGATGGTCGCTACCTAATTTAATAAAAATACTCACAAGTTAGGGTATACATAAGATCTATTTTACAATGGCAGTCATCCGATAAGAATTTGTTTAAAAAGTGCAGTTACGAGTAGTAAGAATTGTTCAATAACTAGGTGCAGGAAAAAGTGTAATCAATTAAAATCCCCTTTTGTCTTAGAAAAGTAATTTTATGTGTGAAAACTATAAGGTTTTTTTTAATTTAAGAACGCTTTAAAATTTGTAATGTTGATTTTTTTCTTTACTCGATTGCTCTTTATGAACAGAAAATTCATAAAATGAATTATTGAAAGAGGTAGAAGTTACTAAATTAAATAATTTCTTCTAATGAAATCAGAAACTTTGCGTCTGAGAGTTTTTCCCACTTCTTAAAGGGAACAGAAGTCTTTAGTAAGTTATTTATTTTAAATAAGAAACAGTACTTTTATTAGCGAAATGAAATCAACAGTTGTTTTACTAGGAAGGAGAAAAAAATAATATATAGTTTAATAAAATGTTATGACTTAAATTTATCTCACTCTTTTATATACTTCTCTGATATCAAAAGAAATCTTATGTTCCAATGGAGGTCACAGAATGTTTCAAATTTCATTTAATTAGGCATATTCTTGCTTATAATAATATTGTTTGATTTTGAAGATACCATAAAGTCCTTATAGATCATCTAAAAAATTGATCGAAAGTTCTTTTAAAAAATTTTAATTTATAGTATAAAGGAACGAATCTCTTATTTATATACAAAACCTTCAATTTTATTTAACTTTCTTTTTCGTAGTGAAAATTGGGAGCCATAAGCAATATGTAGGATATAATTCTTCAAAAATCCAATTTTATTTTCATTTGGATTTTAATCTGAAGCACAATATTTTTATTTTGGTTCTGATTTGCGGTTATTTGATCTCTATGAAATTGAATAGAGTTTTAGAAATGCCTTAAAGATTGTTTTCTTCATCACTGGGATGGAAAAGTATCCAAGTCTATCAGGAAGAGTAGAACCTATTTCAGGTTATCGCAATGTATAAAAGGCCCAGCACAAAAACTCTCTCTCTCTGTATATATATATATATATATATATATATATATAAGATGTGCAGGAAAAATATAACATTCTTAAGATTGCGTGACTTCAGCGTTTTGTCAATACAAAGTTCATCACACGGAAACACTTATCATTTTTAGACTAATACGCGAAGTACAGAAATGTTTGTTCGCTCCGGCTGATTCCCTTTTTTCCCGAGACCTATTTCACACGGGTAAAAAAAGTAGAAGTCATTTCTAAAATCATACTTTCCAGTTTTGCTTGAAATATCTACTTTTTTTCCCCCCTTTTGAAGAAAATGCTTCACGAAAATATCGAGCGAAATAAAGGAGGTTGCTCTTCAGCTAAAGAATCATTTCAAGTGCATTTGAAACAACATTTTCAGGTATTTTCTTAATATAAAAATAATTTCCGAGATGCTTCGAAAAATTATGTATTTGTTGTAAGATAAGTAAACACTGTAAAGTGAAAAAAAAAATTTAATCTGATTAAGAATAATTAATCTGATTTAAATGCCAAGCCACATAAAAATTAAACTATATTTAATAAAAGCAATAATATTTTCAGACTTAATTTTTTTTTCTACATATCTTGAATTTAATGGTAGTGTTAATATTATATATATATATATATATATATATATATATATAATATTGAGAAGATATAATTAAAATACGTTCAAATTATATCAGAAATTTGTGAAAAGTTTCTTTGTTCTTATGCAGATTTAGTTGGTTTTTTGTTCATTAGTTTATTTATAAGGAGATATATCTGTATCTTACGTTAATTTAAAAATGTCAGTTATAAGGAATAATATTGTTCGTAAGGAGTAAAACCTCCTTCGCATTCAATTTCTTTCACATGTTTTAGGTTTGAATGAGAATGGTTTTCTAGGAAAATGTATGAATTATAAAACAACAAACTATCAGAAATAGTTCTTTTTTCATAATTGTTTACTTTAACGATTATTGAATGTTTCTTTTTTTATTGTCTATTAAATGCTTAAAGGCATTGTAATTTTTTTAAAGCAAAAATGTTTCATTGCGTTTTTATATTACGTTCATTTTATTATTAGAGTTTTCTGCCCGTAAATGTAGTCATAAAAAAGTTGCTTATACGAAAGTAAAATTCCATCATTTCGACTTTTACTTAATCAAAAAGGAAATATTCTACAATAGCAATGAGCATAAATTTATTATAAGTCTTATCATAGTTAAAAAAAAATAATAAACACTAATACCTTTTCAAGACATAATAAGGAAGAAACTTAAGTTAGTGGTTGTTATATCTAAAAACATCTTACTTTTACATAGCAGTTTTAATCGCATGAGCTGGTATTCTTCAACTGGTATTTGCTTCCAGGTTTAAATTCTTCAGTAGTGTAGCGAAATCTTTTCAAACTATCAGTCACACAACTGGCAGAAACATGGAATGCTTAATATCTTACAGTTGACAATAAGCATTTTTGAACAAGAGTTCTGGGCCGATTGAAAGGTACCTCCGTTTACCAGACGATTTTGGTCAAATTGCGCTTTCCACTGATGACCCTAATCAATGGAGTGGGTATAGGAAGAAAAGAATGAATCCGGTCTAAACGTATCTCGATCCTTTCTGATCTGCCATCTTGATATCTCATTAACAAAGAGCTGGAAGATTCTCTATTCATTGTCTCATCGCTTAGCGTCTTTAATCGCAGGTGTAGAAACTAATATGTCACGCACGAAAAATTCGACAACACTTTAAGCCATTGTACTCAAACAGAAAAAAGCACACTGTAATCTGCGTGACCAGAGTAATAAAACTTCAATTCCTTTGTGAGTCTATGGGAGTCTAAAGTTTAGGTCGATATTCATCAGTGAGGTTAGACGGGTCCCATTAAAGTAACTGCTAAAGACTACTTACAATCGTTGTGCATTTTATTCGCTGTTGTAAGCAAATGTGAAAATTAATTGCTCTTCCCTCTTCTCTCCCCCACCCACATCTTCTTTGTTGTTGAATCCTAAATATAAATTCAAAACATTTTCGTCTCCCTGTTTAATTAGATCAACAGATAATCGAATAGTAAAATGCGAATCATTAAAGTATTTAAAATAGTTTATTTAACTATTTCTTAGCATTTTTAACAACACAATGAATACTTTTCACGTAGATGTTTAAACAAACGCTTAAGCTATTTACACAGTTCTTACTTTGTGCATGCAAATTTTTATTATTATTCGTGTAAAATGAAATGGAAATGAAATATTATCAGTGAATTATTTTATCACGTTAATAATATTTATCAATTTTAATGAAAATATTACCTAAAACAATTTCAAGTACCTTTTTTTTTTTTTTTTTCTTTCCATCAAAAACTTTCATGCAGAAGTTTGACCATATCATTCATGCAGTAAAAGAGAGGTTTTTTTAGGATAAGAAGGGAAAATATTGAATGAAATTGCTTAAACTATGTTAAAAAATTCGCTAAAAATATAACTATTTTTAATTTGCGTAATTATAAAAATCGTTCTGAAGTATACAACTTGTTAAACGAGAGATAAATACATCAGTATTTTTTTAAAACAGGAAAGTTACGTGCCCCAATATGGAAGTACTGTTTATCAAAGAGTGTTATTCTCGGGTGAAACATGTTCTTTGAGAGAACTAAATTTAGTTTTTCGAGTAAAAAAAACAACAAATTATTTGGGGTGTACCTAAAATTATTTAATTCAAGGTGTCTACAAAAGAGTACCCCAACTTTGAAAAGCTGTAACTCTTCAACAAAATATTCATATTTTGTTTAGCGCATCACACTCTACGAATCGTAACAAATTTCAAAAGTTCTATATTTTCCTTTGGATGACCTTACGACTGCCCGTCATCCGAAGAATGCAAGTTCTTTTTCAGCTCTCGCTGAGATGATAACCGAACAACAAAAGGTGTTCTAAATTATGGAATTTGCTTAAAGTTAATCGGTAACGAATATTCAACGAGCATTTCATCACATATACGTAATTCGTCCTCCATTTAGATAGAATATCTTATATTGGTTTCATCAATTTTCAGAAAACTTCATTTGTAAAGAAGTTGTGAGCGTACTCCTGTCCGAAGAGAATGTGGAACGCATACAACAAACATTATCTAACAATACGAAAAAATCAACACGATATGCTAGTGAAGAACTGAAAATCTCCCTAACGACGGTATGGAACTGTTGAGAAAACGAGTGATTTTCGAACCATGTAAGTTGTACAGCTGGTACTCTCTTTTACTGAAAATAATACAGAACAGAGATTTAATTTTTGAAAGTTTGTTCTTAATTATCTCGAAAAAGACGATTACTTCATGTCTAAACTTCTTTTTAACAATAAAGCGACGTTTTATACCAACGGCACATTGAACCGATACTGTTACGACCCTTGTGTGTTGCAACCCCAGTGTATTGTGAACATCCAGTGGAGTAGGAATGTTAATACCAAGAAATGGCGTAGTTACCTTTTTGTAAAAAGTAAGATAAGGAGATTTATACACAATGTATATAAAATGGACGGAAGAAACATATGTCACTCAAATAGCTCTCTTAATTTTAATGTCGTTATTGGAGTTAATGTCCTCCCCTAGAATAGATGTCTCTGATATCATATGATGTCAGTAAATGGTATATTAATAGCCACGCATTGATTTAAAAAATATGTTGGTTGAACGGCGGATTAAGCTAGTGTTTCTCTTGTATTGTTTCAGAATTCGTAAACTTCATGTAGTTTACTCGGCAGAAGAATTTCCGGTTTGGGCTTATGGAACGTTCGAGATCAAGAGCTGATACTGTTTCACTGGTTGGGATGAGTACAAACTTTGGTTTTTGTCAGTATTTTTGAAATAGAATTTCTTATTGCTGAATTTTGTTGTGATTTTCTTATTATGGTATATGGAGATATTTTTTTAGTATTTAGCTTATAACTCTTGTGTTCTATGCGCAAATTATAATTGTATTTGGAAATGTTCTTATTGATTATTTGAATTAAAAAGTATTGTGTTCCGTGAATGATAATTTGTGTTTCATAATGTTGTGTCTTATGACGAGTGTGTAGTGTTCTTTTCAATTCACCAAGTGTTGATTTTTAAACTAAGATTTTCTATTTTTGTGTTTAAAACAATCTTAAATCATTGATCAAAGACGAGTGAAGGAGATATCTATAGTGGAGCAAGATTGTTGCACGAAAAACTTTAATAAAAGGTTCAGCAATCTACAGAAATTATGCTGAATTCAAACAAGATTCATGGCTATTGATGGCAATCTAGAAGAAAAGCAATTTAAAAGTGAAAAAGAAAAACCAGGGGAAAAATTCGAATAAGAGAAATTGAAGCTTTCTGAATAGAAGAATTATAGTAAATGAATGCCAAAAAGCAATCACCCCTAAATCAAAATACTGAGACAGACTCCTTAAATTTAAGTACTGAACATTTAGTTAAAAGTTTTAAGACTTAAACAATTACTGTCTCACTAAAGCAGAATTATCCAGGGTTTTTTTTTTCAGTTAATTTAAAAGTTTTTTAGAATAAAAAAAAAATTAAGAGCTACAGTAGGCAAGTCGCGCCTTCTTCGCGCGTCGCTCGTATCCGAGTTCGTTAAAAATAGCTTGTGAGAATGTTTGGTCGGACGATTCGGAAGGATGTGAAAGAAGGGTCGACATCTCTAAAACAATTTACCTTATTGACAGCTCAACTACAAATCTACAGAACAATTCAAATATATATATATATATATATATATATATATATATATATATATATAAATAAATAAATAAATAAATAAATCTATCCTATCTCTCCCCTCGTTCTCTTCCCCCTTTCTCTCTTGAAAGCTTACACTATATATACATATATCAGTATTAATTTGCATGTTTCCGTTCTCTTCTTCGGAGGAAGTCCTCTGATACAAACAATTGTTGAGGAATGCAAATTCCCCTAGAGGACTATTAGTGACAAGGTCGTGGATAGACCCGTCACAACCCTTCCGTGAAGAAAACGTGATTTATTTGAGGGTCTCAACGCCCCGATAGAAATTACGTTAATAAATTTTATACACTTTAATAACTAACAATTATAACACTTTTACAATAATTTTCATTTTACAATTAACACTGTTGAGTCGCTTGTAGGGCCGAAATCTACTCCTGCTCCTCGCTGTTTCTACTCCTCCGGCTCTTGTAAGATATGGACTTGTCCTTCCTGTTGCCGCTTGCCTCTCGCTGATGCTCAATCTGTTGCGTAGGGGATACGGACTTATCAAGGAAGGGCAAGAGGAGTCCCGGAGGTTAAGTCGTCTGCTGCGAAGCTGATAAGGACTTGACCTCCCAGGCAGGACTTGTCTGTGGTTGTCTGTCGCTCCTCGTGGTGGACCTAGACTGGATCTTCCGGACAGGACTCCACTTTCGTCAGCTGCTTCTCACTTTGTCATCTTTCTTGTTCCTGGACCTAATGAAGAAGGCGCACTGCGTTTTCGCCAGTTTAATCTCTGGTGGCCTCCTTTTTCTCTGATATTCTCTTTCGTAATTATTGGAAAATTCAATCGACTCTTCACTCATCGTTCTCTTAATTTGCCATTTTTCCTTTTTAGAACTTTCCTCCTGGGATAGACCGTTGCTACCCTCAGTTTCTACCTGTTCTGCCCTAGACCCTTCACCATCCAATTCGTCTGTCTCTACAACATTTTCATCCCTTTCTCTTGGGTGATAAATCCCTACCTGATCTACATTCACAATTATCAATTTACCCTCTTTCCAAATAACCACATTGTTATTCTCAACCTTCATCACCTCATATGGGCCTTCAAATTTAGGTTTAAACTTACTCGCAATCCTCTTGCTCGCCGATCTCATAGGATGTGTTTGCACCAACACTAAATCCTTTACCTTAACATCAACTTCAACTTCCCGTGTTCTCTTATTATAATATTTTACCCATCTATCCTGTTGAATCTTAGTATTCCGCCTAGTCTTTTCACACAATTTCTCAATATTACCACACACTAAGTCTTCTCCTAGCTTCACTCGGATCCCTGGACCATATTGATTAGACGACTTTTTATTATAACTGGTGCTCGCATCCCTTCTAACAGAGTGATTAAAGTGTCCAGAATTACTACTAGAGGCAAAAGAAAAACTACTATTAATATATTGATCATTTCCCAAACCTTGGATCCGCTTCAGTAATCTCTCAGACCTCCTTATCATAGTTTGTAGCCGACTCTGAAAAGCTTTAACAACATTTTCAAATTCTTTTCCAAGTTGTTTGCAAGTCTCTGTTGATTTTACAGATAATGAATTTAAATCTATTCGCGAGCGCTCAAAATTTTGGTTACGATTAACACTACGATTGGCGATATTCTGGCAAGGTATAACACTAGTTTGCCTTACGTTATGTGGATCAAGAGCCATATCTCGCTTGTGGCGATGTCTATACGAACCGAAATTCTGAACATTTCTTCTATCCCCTCCGGTCCAATCATTACTCGATCCTCCAACTGAAAAATCATTGAGACTCCTACGCCTATCGAATCTATGATCACCTCGATTATTCCGAATTCTGTTCTCGAACATTTGATTTCCTGCACCTCCACGATATCCAAAGTTACTCAAATCCACATTCGTCAACCGCGCGTCATTCTGCCTATAATCAACCCTTCTATTCCACCAGTTTCCTTCGAAACGACAGTCGGGCAACCTTCTACTCGAATCCCATTCCTTTATTCCGCCATTATTACTCGAACCCTGGGTTTCCTTATACCCATGTCGTTCCTCATACTTTTCTACTAATTGTAAAAGTTGTGCCTTTGTTATGGGGTTTCGAACTTCTACATAATCCATTACCTGTGGGGATAATCTCATAATGATATTATTCACCAGGTTTTCTTCCGTCATTTCAAAATTAAGGACTTTCTGTATCTTCAATAATTTGTAAACAAAATCTGATGGTGCCTGACTTCTAAAATGATGCGACGAGTAAAACTCAGCCTCTATCTCAGACCTATTTCTGACCACCGGAAAACTGTTTGTTAATGCCTGTTTTAATTGTGCGAAGTCCGTTGCTGTTCCAGTTACGTACGAAGAACCCATTACCTCAAACCAGTATCTTGCTTTTCCAATAAGATGACCCTTTAAGTAAGCACAAGCTAAATTTGCGGGAATTTCATGAAACATCACTCCATAATCAATACTATTTAAAAATTCCGACACGTTTTCCTTTCCGGAAAAAAAATTTTCAGGTAATACTCTAAAACTCGAGCCGCCTCCTATCTCGGGGTTTCGGTAAACGGGGCGCCATTGTGAGAATAATTGGTGGGACGGTACGGAAAGATGGGAAGGAAGGGTCGACATCTCTAAAACAATTTACTTTATTGACAGCTCAGGTACAAATCTACAGAACAATTCAAATAGAAATCTATCCTATCTCTTTCTCCCCCTCTCTCTTGAAAGCTTACACTATATATACACATATCAGTCTTAATTTGCATGTTTCCGTTCTCTTCTTCAGAGGAAGCCCTCTGATACAAACAACTGTTGAGGAGTGCAAATTCCTCAAGAGGACTATTAGTGAAAAGGTCGCGGATAGATCCGTTACAAGCTTGACTGTCGATGGAAAGTTAGGCTCTCTGTAGTAAGAAAGAGTTAAAAGCAGAAATCCTCTTAATAATTTTGGGTGGAAGGGTCAATAATTTATTGCTTCATGTAAATGAAGAGGATATGAATGATCACAATAAACTAAAATATATTATTTTGAAATAATTCCAACTAACCCTTCAAGAACGTTGAAATTATTTTCTTTCTGCGCAAAAACTGCTTTCTAAAAAATTTGCGCAAATCGAGTCAAAATTATGTGCAAATTTTGATTATTATTGTCAATTGTGAGAGGTAAATGATTTTAAATCCTTATTTGTGTTTTTAGTATAAGATAAGATATCACATCAAATCAGATTGCGAATTAAAGTCTGTTTCAAAGGAAGAAACATGGTTTGTTTGAATCACAAATTTAAGGTCATGAATGTGACATTTATTTGCCATCAAAGGGTACCCAGAAGCCAGAATACTATTTTGCGAAATCATTTTCAGATAACTGCTATAAAAGAAGAGAGAGAAATTATGTGAATAAATATCGTAATCATAATACTAAAAAGGTTTCAAATGTATAATTTGTCTATCCATTGGGCTTCTATGTAGAAGTAATTGGGTAATAATGTGGGAGGCCGTTTGACTTTCCTTTTATTGTCAGTTAAGGCGAGAAGTCGTTTTAGGTTCAGTAAAAGGTATACATTAGTGTAATAGTATTTTATTACTTGAGATATATTGTACACGGACAAAAATTACACATTTAAATTCAAAATATATATAAAAAATAAAGGGACGAAGTGTCACGACATGTTTACTCTCCCAATCCCTGGCCTTCACTGAAGCCTTCCTCCTTGTTTCGCCTGGTCGCTAGAGAACACTTCTGTTGCTTGAATAGTCAGTACACAATTAATATAATAAGGATGATTATATAATGAAAAATCATACGTGTAATTTCGTGTAAAAGCAATGAAAACCATTCTCTGAATTCCTGTCCCAATTTTTTAAAAAGAATTTCGTAAAATGAACAGGTAGAATTAATTCAAAAAAATTGTTTCAAATATTATTTCCGTTGCGTATACCGTAGAAAAGTACAGATCGTGAAATTGTTTTTGTGTGATACCGCTACATCAGTTGGTTTGTTTTCCAAGGGAAAAGAGAGAAAATTACTCCAGCAAGTAAGAACGTTGCCCCTCCGAAGTGAATCCCTTGTAATTCGACTTCGTTGACCTCAATAACATGGTCTAAATGACTTCTGTTTTATTTCTTACTTGCAGTACATATACAGTTCGAATAGATGATATAACAAAAGTAAAATAAACTAGCGCGAAATTTGTGCGACTATGGCTCACAAAGAAGTTGGAGTATAAAATCATTTGCAAATTTCCTGAATTAAATCCAATTATTGAAGAAAGATCGTCACTTTTTTTTCTTTTGGCTCAACAATGCTCACCAAGAAATTGTATGAAATAGTAGAGTTAAAATTAACTTACAGGTATATATCCTAATTAATTTATTTAAGGGGTGTCGGAACGTCAAATTCTTCAAAAAAATCATGATTTGAAATTTTTTTATTTCCAAATTGTATAGCTTTTCACCTTTCTAAAGATACCTTATTTTTATCTCTACGATAATTAGAAGCTTCAAAAACTTTGTTTTAAATAAGCATTGAAACGGGGCCACGCCCATTTAAAGGGCCAAAAAATGTAAACAATGCACTTCATTTTTGGACGATAGTTCTATGTGCTACTCTAAATGAATTTTTTTAAACTTTCGTTATAAATGAACCTTTCTTTTATTTGCATTTGCTCATAAGAAGTTTCACTGTATCTGTGAATGATAGATATTTGTTTATACTTGCATAAGCACGTTTTAGTTTGTCTACTACGAGCTTGTTCATTTTAGTTAGTGTTTGTTTCAAAGCATATAACTAATTTTTTACAAATATTTGTTGTTCTTTTTAGTCAGTGTTTGTATCAAAACACATAGCTAAATTATTTTAAATTGTTTTTTTTTCAAGCGATTTTATCATGTCTATATCAAAGACAAGAGTATTTAAAAAAAGGAAAGGACATTTTAACAAAGGCAGATGTGAAAATGTGAA
Source organism: Nephila pilipes (assembly GCA_019974015.1). Taxonomy (NCBI): domain Eukaryota; kingdom Metazoa; phylum Arthropoda; class Arachnida; order Araneae; family Nephilidae; genus Nephila; species Nephila pilipes. Next base: position 115,995 of record BMAW01076938.1, on the reverse strand, counting down.
TGAAAGCAATGACTCTTCCATAGGAAATAGTGATGTAGCAAAACATTCCAAGGAAGAAATAAATGTATCTTCCAGTGAAAAGAAGGTAAAAAATATGGATACATCATATTCGAATGATACTTATTCTGGTTTCAGGAATGTCATCATGGATATCAATCTTTTAGCCTATGCACTTTTTGAAGCTGTAAAATGTTTAAAGTGTGGTAAACAAGGAATTAGATTGCTACAACATGAAAAAAACTGTGGTGAAGCTGTTCAGTTTGATATAAAATGTCCTTCTTGTAATTATAAATATACTTTTTACAATTCTAAGCAGTGTGACAATAATTTTGAAGTCAATAATAGGTTAGTTTATGCCTTGCGATGCATAGGGAAAGGGGCTGAATCTGCAGTAATGTTTTGCGGTATTATGAATCTTCCACCACCACCTACAAAATTTACAAAATTTATTAATATTTTACTGCAAGCAGCTGGAGAAGCTTGCGAAGAGAGTATGGCAGAAGCAGTTCATGAAGCAGTTGAAGAAAATGACGGAGGAAGAGACATTGCTTTTGCGGTTGATGGTAGCTGGCAGAAACGAGGCTTTTCTTTGAAGAATGGTGTAGTGACAGTTACAAGTGTGGATACAGGTAAAGTAATTGATGTGGAAATATTATCCAAACATTGTATTTGTCCGAACAAAATTAAGCATCTTCAAAACTGTAAAAGAAATTTTGTTGGTTATAGTGGCGAGGTGACAGGTGCTCTATCAATTTTTCGCCGTTCTGAATCGAAGTACAACGTTCGATACACAAGATACTTGGGTGATGGAGATTCGAAAGCATATGATTCCATTGTAGAGAACAATGTATATGGGAACGAGCGTTCGGTGACAAAATTAGAATGTCTTGGACATGTAATGAAGAGAATGGGGACACGTCTTCGGCGCTTGAAAGCAAAGATGAGAGATCAAAAGCTTTCAGACGGTAAACCTTTGTCTGGCAAAAACAGGCTGACAAAGGCAGAAATTGATCGTCTGCAAACCTATTACGGTCTAGCCATTCGAATAAATTTGTCCAGTGTAAAAGATATGCGACAAGCTGTGTGGACAATATTTTTACACAAACTGTCGACTGATGAAAAACCTCAGCATGGATTTTGCCCGTCAGATGACGATACATGGTGCAAGTTCAAAAAGGCAGAGTTGCGTGGGGAAACCTATCATCATAAAAACAGTTTACCTGTTGCTGTTGTGGAGGCTATGCGACCCATTTTTAGGGATTTATCCAATCCAGAACTATTGAAAAAGTGTTTGCATGGCTGTACCCAAAACCCAAATGAAAGTGTAAACAACGTTATATGGTCTCGTGTACCAAAGAAAACTTTTGTACATATAGAAGCCCTCTCTTTAGGTACGTATGATGCTGTATCTTCGTTCAATATAGGTAATGTATCAAAACTACAAATTTTGAGAAAATTGAACATTGAGCCTGGTGACTATACGATACAGGCAATGAAACGTCTCGACAAAGAGAGGCTGTTAAAAGCTCGATATTCTTGTTTACAAAAAACAAAAGATGTTAGAAAGGAAAAAAGGCTCAAAAGGAAAAGAGAGGATGATGAAATTTAAAAAAAAAATGTGGATAATTTAGAGTATGGGGCAGGAATGTTTTGATAGGTAAGTACTTTTACATTAAAACTCATTTTTCTCAAAATGTGAATTTTTCATGTTCGATGTACCTTTTCTAAGAAACTACTGTTTATATATGTGTAATTTTTGTAGGACATGTTCATAATGTTTGCTTATATATACTGAAATGAGCTTTTTGTAAAAAATTGAAAAATGTATTTTTTGCAAATTTTTTTATATGAAAAAAGAGTGAAATTTGACAATGTCTGATATAATATTTTGTAAATTGATAAAAAAAATTCAAAATTAGCTAAAAGCTCATTTCAGTATTATAAGAAAGATGTATTTTACTTGTGTAAAAAATTTCAAACTTGTATCTATAATAAATTTTGAGAAAAGGTACATCGAAAACAGCCAATTTAACATTATCGGTATAGGAGGTTCCGACTCCCCTTAAACAGAAGTGTTAGTTGCCGATATTATTACTGCTGAGCATATTTGTATTCATAATGTTGAAGTTCAAAATATTATGCAATCCCGTAGATAAGTTTTTGCCGACTGTTTTTAAAATGATATAAATATTGAGGTATTATTAGGAGCACAGATGTTTCCTAGTTGAAACTCATAATTGACAGATCACAGAAATACTTACGCGCCAACGATATTTTGCTTCAGATATTCAAGTTGGCCACAAGGGCTTAGTGGTCTTGGTTGTTTTTGTTCAGTTGTGGGTTCGAGCCCTGATGCCACTTAAGATCCACCGTGTAGCGGGGGCTAGTGCTCGTTAAATCTGATAGAGGTCCCAAGTCTTCCCATTGGTGTGGAGTGGAAGTTTGAAGTGGAAGGTACCAGCTAAGGAACCATTCTCGTCCCTTGAATGAAGCTCAAAACTACAAGGTCTTTGATTAATAGTCAATATATTGCTTCTCGGTGCGAATTAATAAGCAATCAAATAAAATCAGGTATTCAAATACTGTGGAAGCTCGAAGTTTTAGGAATTAGAGATGAGGAGGAGTTAAATGTAGTTAATAAATCTTTAATCGATTAGTTTGAGAGAAATTTTAAATTTGTGAATGATAGGTATGAAACTGATTTAATGTTTAAGTGTTTAGTTATAAGGAATTATTTGACAATTTTTTAGCTTAAAAAAGATTTGATGAATTAAAAAAAAATATTTTTCGAAAAATTTTGAGTTATTATTCCGTTTAAAGATATAAATGATCAAGAAAAGTAGGAGTTATTGAAGAATGTGAAATATATAAGCACATGAATATTTTATGCCACATAGAGCAGTGGTTAAGGAAGATAAGGAAACAACTAGAGTTCGAGAAGTCATTATCTGTATCAAAAACCTACATTTAATATTTCTCTGAACGATTGTTTGAAAACTAGTCCAAATTTAAATCCGAATGTTCTAAACGTGTTCCAAAATTTTCGTTATTGCAAAATAGCATTTAATGTTTATATAGAGAATGATTTTTAATTATAAAAAAAATCTGAAAAAGATCGAAAGCTCGTAAAAATTTTTGGTATTCAGATAACCTGAATGAAGAATATAAATTTACGAGAATGAGAAGGAAATGAGTACCGTTTGTTTGATTATAAAAAGTTCTCCGTTTATTTTGAGTGTCACGATAAAGCATTTTCTTAAGAAATTATAAAAAGCATACCTGCTACTTGATGTGTTGAATTCAGCCTTTTATATAGATTTATATTTTGGTGGAAATAATGCACTTGAATCATTTGAGTAGCCGTCAGATGTTGTATCAGTATTAAAGAATCTTGGATTTAATTTGAGGAAATTTAGGTTTAACAATAGAGAGGGAAAGTAACTGTTGAGAGAAGATGTACTTAGCAATGGTGATATAGTGGGTGAAAAACAGTTGAAAATTCTAGGGTTGAACTGGAGTTCTGAGAAGAATGAGTTACCTTTTGAGGTGAAAGGCTTAGTAAGTTCTTGGCTAACATCACGAAACAGTAAAAGATGTGTTTTACAGACAGCGACAAGAATTTTTGATCCTATTGGTTAGATTATGCCATTTATTGTTACAGGAAATATCGGAGAGAGTCTCTGTGTCTGAGACGAAAAAATTAAGGATGTAATGAAGGGTGAGTAATGAAATGAAACTGGAAAATTAAGTGACAAGATACCATTCAGAGATATTAATTTTCGGATAGTAAGAATGAGAGAATAAAGATACGTGTGTTTTGTGATGCCTCACAAAGCGCTTGTGAAGCAGTTATTGTAGAATTAGTGAAAGTTACACATTATCTTTTGTAACGTCGAAGAATAGAATAGAACTGCTAAAGAAATTAACTCTGTCGCGATTGAATCTGAAGGCCATAACGATAGGTGTTACAGTTGGAGCTACCTTAAGATTGTTTCCAAGGATAAATTTGGAAGAAAAGTTTTCTTTTTTGTGAGGGGAGAGGGGAGTGATTCTTCCATTACATTGCATTGGGTAAAGAGGAGCGAGAAGAGTTGGAAACAGTTTGTTGGAGTTGTTGAGTATCCACTGAAATCCCACCAGATTCTTTGGAATTACTGTCGATATAAAAACAACGTCGCAGACTTACTTACGAGGGAAGTTACAACTGAGAATTTTGTGCTTAGTGAGAAATGGTTTTTAGGTCCAATTTGGCTTAAAAAGAATAGTGAGAATGTTTCCGAGTTGTTGATCAAATGAAAAATCAGTGGGGTAAGATAATGTATGCGAAGAGATGGCGCTGTTATCTTTAAAAAGTAAAATAAGGAGGTTTGTATATAGTGCACACAGAGTTAATTGAAGAAAGATATGTCTATCAAATAGCGTTCTTAATTTTAGATTCGTGATTGGAGCAAATATCCTCTCCTAATTAGTTATCAGACATAATACTCACATATGACATACAGCTAATCCTCATGCAATCATTCACTTCTTGAAGATGAATCCCAAGCGTCTCTCAGGTTGCCGTTTTCGGTAAACCGAACTAAACCCAAGAATCTGTCAGGGCGAACTTTCAACTCTCTGAGCTGTACAAGTACCGGCTATATACGTTCGTACACTTTCAGATTTTATCTATGAACCTTTGTATACCTTCACACACACACACACACATATATATATATATATAGGAAGAAGAGGTTAGGATATGCAGCTGATTAGTATTTCAAAACATTTAGACGACACAGGAGTAAGAAACTACATCTGAAGCACCGATTAAAAGAAAAGTTGAGTAGTGGATTTCTCATTCGCAAAGCGCTTTGTAAGGTCGGAGTTTGATCAGAATATCGTGTTATGCTTCGAACAAGAAGAAGAAATGCTTACCACCAAGTGTCGGAACTCGATGCAAGCCAGATCATTGCCTATCGAGAGTGTGGTTTTTCATTCCATGATATTGTCCTCCACACTGGTCGAAATCCAACCACTGTCATGCGAATATGGAATCAATGGGTTGCTGAGGGTTATATTGAACTGCATGAAAGATCTTCACTCCCTCCCATGACTAACGCCCGAGAGGTTTGACATATTGTGAGATCTGTCGGCCTGCAAAACCGTACAACCACATCATGGACCATTAGTCAGGAAATAGGCATGTTCGCAGTTCCCCCAGTATCCACTCGTACTGTGCGACGACTTTGCCGCGGCGTGAACTGTCAGCACGGCGACCATTACTTTGGCTTCCCTTGACAATGCAGCATTGATAGAGAAGGCGACTCTGGTGCCCCGAACGACAAAGCTGGATGCAGGAGTTTCACATTGTTGTCTTTTCAGACAAATCCTGGATCTGCGTATAGTATTCTGATGGCTGTATATGTGTCTGGAGACTCCAAGAAAACAGCTCGTTGCCTACTTGCGTATATTTGAACTCAGATCGGTAAATTTCTGACATCTTACGTACAGTGGTTGTGCCTGCCAAGCGCCATCTTCCAACAAGATAATGTAAGACCACATGTTGCACGTCGTTTTTTGACCTTCTTCGATACATAGGGTATTCGATTGTTGCCTTGGTCTATATGGTCTCTAGATGTGTCACCCATTGAAAACATTTGATCATGGGTTGCTGAGAGACTAGTCCGTTACCCCTCTCTAGATAATACGGTTGTGGAAGTGTGGCATAGACTTCAAGCAGCAGGAAATGAGTTGCTGTTTCTGTCATTGAAGTCCAATTTGATTCCATGCCTAACCGGGTAGGTGCCGTTTTAGCTGCCACGTGTAGCAGTTGTTTCTAATAATTTTGCACCCCTATAAATATCCAAACTGCTTACAAATATGATGTTTTTGTCTTCATGCTATACTATTTACGTACAAGAAATACCTTTTTTGATTTGATTTCCTTTATGGGGTTGCAATTTATATGGCCAACCGTATATATATATATGTGCGTGTTTAGCAATTGCAATTTTATCAAATGCAGATGATTTGGGGTAAGTGAGACATATATTAGTATTTAATTTTTTTGTCAAAATTATCCGAATCAGTTTTAATTGAAGATGATACAGAATATTATATATATATATATATATATATATATATATTAGGAATGCAGAATTGCAGTCTGTTGGGAAAAGGAGGTTCAGAGTGATGCATGAATGCCAACCTGCAACAACAGTTGACAGGTTTTTTGCAAGACATTTTCCGCAGCCAATACCAATGGCAAGAAAAGAAAAGAAACCTATCATTGTAGCAATAAATCAAAGGAGGGAATTGGGAAAAGGTTGAGGAAACTTATTGTGAAACTTGTAGTGTTACCCTTTGTACAAATCCGTGCTTTGAAATGTACCATACAAAAGCAAATTTTAATAAATAATGTTGATGGGTAAAGGTAATGTATTTTTAAATGTTTGTACAATGCTTGGTTAAGTTTTTATTAGTCTATATATAAAATTTTATGTTGAAAATCATGTTTTCTTATGCAGAACTTTTTTTAAAATTTAAATATGCTTTTTTTTTCAATAGTTTCTCATTAAATATGAATTCTTAGTAAATTTAAAGAGTTCCTTTAAAATATATAAGAACAATTTTAAGTTTACGATAAAAAAAAAATCTTCCAAGTATTTTTTTTAAAAAAATCCTGAAACGTACCAAAACCCTCAGTCCAAAGGGAGATATGAGGTTAAAAAAGCTTTCATTTATCTCGACTTGAATATGAGTCCATTTTATCGTTATTACTAACTTGGATATGTTACAAATTTGATTGTTTCCGCAATTAGAAGAATATGGAAGCTTTGTTTTTAGGTGGATGGAGCAACACTGTGGTATTTATCTTTTTATAGATACTTACATAACCAACTGCCGCAACGATGAATTGGTCAAAGGGGGTGACGACTTCGCTCTTAAAGAAGAATCCACGCTCTTAATCTCCCCGACGAAGTCCTGATTGAACACTTATGAATGTTTTCTTTGGAGTTAAATAAAAGATAAAGTATTTTTTTTTTCAAACTGTACCAGCGAATATTTTTGAATTGAAAATGCAAATAGCTGCATCCATCTAAATTGTAACACATAATATGCTACAAGACTGGAATTGGGTCTCCTATCAGCTGAATATCGTTCTTATTTCTGGTGGAGGTCATTTGGAACATTCATAATTTTACGAATTTTGAAGAAATATTTTAATTTAATTTGTCCAGTAGGTTGTAACTTCTTCAGTTTTGTAATTGTAAGCCTTCAAATTTGGGGGTATTCTTTTATAAACACCCTGCAATTTAGTTCTTAAGTTTACTTAAATTTTAAATACTTCTGGCTTCCATGAACTTCTGGTTCCCCTTCCTTTTATTGAGCTCTTAATTATCTTATAATTGTTTCAACATTCCTTTATCTATTTCTCACTGACTATGAGATTATTAGTCTTCCATATAACTTTTAATTTCAGAACACCTGGGCAGTCCCTTAAGATTACATTTTTATTTAACAAGGATTGAGTGAAAGCTCAAGACGTGCAGCTGGTTATGACCGCAATGGGAGTAAATGGGAATTACGCAAAATATTTAAGTTTGTGATGGTATCCTATTAACCATCTCGTCTGTCATCTTCAATGTTATTCTAATTATAAGATATAAATTTTTACTTAAATTCAAGCATAGACCTATTAATTAAAATAGTCGATAACGTCCCAAATAGCTTGTATTATTACCTTCAAAAATAAGATGATGCTCTCCAAAGTTAAGTCCCATCCGTGAATACTAACAACTTATATAATCTATCGAAGAATATGCTTATCGAAATATAATGAGAGTACCTCCTTCAATTGCTCCGACAGCGTTGAGTCATAATTTCACTAAATCACGCTAATACATGCTAGAAGACTACCCCGTACGTCACAATAACACCTTTATAATTAACCATAACTTTATTATTTTTAAATTCAGTTCTCTGTCGCTTTTATACTATCAGATTATCTCTATTCATTCAACTTCTCTAGTCTTATTTAATTTACATCATCACATTTGATATGATTGGGAAGAAGTTGGAAACTCTCTTAAATATAAAATTAAAAAGAAATCCAATGTTAGTCGATGGGGAAATTCGTGAATAACCCATGTTACAAATTATTATATTCGCAAAGTCATTCGAAAATGGATGGTTATAAATTTATTTGTTTATAATTCGCTTCTATTACTGATTATAAAGCAGAAGACTCTTTATTGACAAATTGAAAGCATCTAGAAAGCGTGGCGCTGGAAACAATATTTTGCACTAGACCCTTCCCTCCTCCCCCATTTCGTAAGTTCAATTTATCTTTTGGTAAATCCTTTTAAGAAACGCTTTGAATTCCAAAATTATCATCAAACTTTTGTGAAAATATATATCCAAATTACGTTAAAGGTCAGAATTTCAGTTCTTTAAAAAAAAATTATGTGGGGACAAAGTTGATTATGATCACTGTTTACTTATTTTAATAATTTTTTAATCTATGTGAAATATTCTATGTATTTATGAAGTAAGATCTAAATTATTCTTTCTCTACAACTCAAGAGAAAATTTTATTTTAACTCAAAGCTTAAATTAATTTTGTGGTACTTTTTTTAAAATTGTTCTTCAATATGTTCCACTTTATAGCTATTAACCCCAATTCCATCATCTAAAAACGTAAATTTCCACATATCCTTCTCAAGAAACTCTCAGAAAGTCATTTAAGATCTGAAGTAGTGTTCTAGAGTATCAGTACATTCAAGGATATTGAGCAACAATTTCATTAAGGCATATTATTATTTTTACTTTTAAAAAAAGTGTACTTAAAAATATTACTGTCTTCAAAGTAAATTTATAGATTAAATTTCGACTGAATTTTTTTTTTTTTTTTTTTTTTTTTTTTGAAATCTTGAGTGATTAAGAACTTATCAAGTAGAAACACACACAAGTATCAGCATTTTAATTTTATTATATACTATTTTGATAACTTCTATGCCTCGTAAAGAATTACCAATTAAAAGTGTACAATAAAAGTATGCTTCTTGGGGAAGATATTGCTTCTTAAAAAGATAGACTTTGAAAGAAAAAGCGCGAAGACCTTTTCAGGGAAAATATTGGTCACATAAGAAATTACAAAGTTGATGTTATATATATACACTAACGTGCAAAACTTTTATCAGCATTTAACCATCAAATTGATGAAAAAGGAAATCATTTTGTGACGAGTTCAGTAAAAATGCAGCTCAGTAGAAAGTGGATGCATATGTAAATATCAACGCTATGACATCAGAGGGGACGTTAAGACATACAAATGCGTGGAATGAGCGTTGCTCAGTGTCAAGGCAACTTTAAAAAAAGGAGGAAAGGCCTCTCTTCCAAATATTTCTTGCAAATGAATGTGAAATCGTACATTCATAATGGCTGCTAGAAACCATCAGGATGCCTTTACACGTGTTAGAATGTCCGACAAGCATAAAGAGGGGCGTAGTTTGAAGTGTGTTGTACAAGAGTTTGGAATGGACAAAAGTGTAGTTTAAAGAGCTTGGAAAGCATTAAAAATGGTAGGCACAGCTGTAAAAAAAGGCTGGCGGTGGTCGGCCGAGGAAATCAATGGCAACTATTGATCAGTATATCTTTCTGCAGGCGAAAAATACCGAAACTAGACAACGGGCAATGTTTCTCAGAGACTGCCGGATGACTGGTATCATGGTTCGGGACGATGGGCGAATAGGCCCATCGTCCCGAACGCTGCATCCATTGACAGTAACCCAACTGCGGCACCGCTTACAGTCGTGTCAAAAACACAAAGATTGGACGTCTTATTAATGGAGTCACATTCTATTTACAGATGACAATCGTTTCCGTCTGAGCAACGATTCTCAGCGCCAGTTGAGATGGAGGGATGTATGGACATGGTTACATCCTATAACATTAGGGAAAGAGATCTGTTGACGCCAGAAGCGCCATCTATGTGGAGACGCTAGGAATGCTATCTATGTAAATGTATTTCTGTAGTGTTCAACGAGAAGCCGCCTTGAATGTTGAGATAATCTCGGCTCTCGTAATGTGAATGAATATTATTATATAGTCCATGGAGTTTTATGTGTTGGTGATATATGTAAGTAATCAAATGAGTTATTGAAGGGTCCATTGTTGGACCGTCGATCTGAAGAATTGAGCTGTGAGTATCATTTTCGAAAGATACGCCTCGTGAAACAAAACTTGTAGATTATTCTCATTTGGTGGTGGATTATCTTCATTTAGGGTTAGTGAATTTTATTGTGATATTAATTAAAGTAATTTCAAAATGTTTAAAAGTGTTAAAAGAGAAATTATAGGCGTATTGCTGAAGATCTGAATTTAGATATTTCAAAAGCGAAAACATTAAATTTAACTAATATAATTAAAAACTGTGACAGATTAAAAAACAATCCTGTATTAGTTGAAGGTCGAGGAAAAAATCAAAAAGGGAAAATCCCCGTGAATACGAGAAAGACTAAAGTCTAGAATCTCTCATTAAAAGTATACGATCTTAACAATCAAAATTTCGACTACTCAGGAAGGTTAGGGCTATTTCTTTTTATTTTTAGAAAGGGCATTCCCAGAGAAATTTAAATTTGAAATTCTTCTAAATTTGTTAGGAGAAAAAGCAACAAATATTGTTACATACTTTAAAGATGACGAATTGAGTGATTATTTAAAGGTTAAAGCCATTGTGTTAAGAGAATTCGAGCCTTCGCCCCAAATTTGCTTAGAGTATTTTTGGAAAACACAACGTCAGACGAATGAAATATACATGCAATACGGGTCTACATTAACTACGAATTGAGATTATTATTTAATATTAAGAAATGTTACAGACTTTTAAACTCTTTAAAGTAATTAGTGGTATCTGATAAAATATTTCAAACACTTGGTAAAGACGTTATGTGTTTCATAAATATAAGACAATCTGATCGCTGACTCAAACCAAATGAATTGTTTAAAGAGATTTATTTATATAATACAACAAAGGGAAAATCTATGGTTCATGATACTAGACTGAATAAAAAAATAGTTATCCCAGAAATGTGTCGAAAGTGTTTCTAACTTATATAAAAAATACTAAATGTATTTGAGAGGGCGATAAAATTCATCCCTTGTGTCAGGGCCTCATTTTTAAAGGCATGTTGGTGACTTACAGAGCTAAGCTGGTGAAATCTAATCATTTCTGTTTTAACTGTTTGAGGAGTCATAAAATGACTGATTACAGAAATAAATTCACTTGCGCTATTTGCAAGAAGAGACACCACTTGAGTCTCCATTACCCTTGGAATAAAAAATAAAGAGATGGTCTCGCGGAATATGTGAGTAGTGAAAATAAAAGCGTTCAATCGACCTGCATCTGCTCCCATATTTCGATCTTTACGTAAGAATAATTTATTTCAAGCATCTGGTAATTTTGCAAATGAAATAAAAACGGTCTTACTCAGTACTTTTGTTTGTTGGATAGAGGATAAATCAGGTAATTGTTATATGAATGCAGAGATTCGTTGGACTTCGGACCACATTCAAATTTTATGATTTAAAGGTTAGTAGATAAGCTTCAATCGCAAGGAGAAAAGACTAATATTTCTGTGTCAGGAATAAATAATTAGTCTTTTGATTATAAAATCTAAAGTTAGAGCAAATATTTTAAATAGAGACAAGAGTTTTGAATTAAATTTAAGTTTTTTTTTTTTTTTTTGGAAATTCGAAAAATTACCGAATTTACACCCTCTAAGCACCTTGAAATTAATGTTTCATCTTTTAATAACCTCATATTAGCTGATGAAAAATTTTTTGAGTCTAGTCCAATCGATTTTCTTGTAAGTACAGAACATTTTTATAAGCTTCTAAAACCAGGTCAAATTTCTCTTCAGAATACAAATATAAGATTACAAAATATCGTTTTCGCCTATATTGTAAGTGGGAGTCTTCCAGCTAAAGGATAAGTTAACATACATTGTGGGCTTATAACAGATAATTTGGAGTTAAAAAGAACATTACGGGAATTTTGGAAAATCTAGAACGTAGAGAGAGAGAGTCTGAGATTTCTAAGACTAAAGAATAGGAAATTTGCGAAGATCATTTTCTAAAAAACTATTCTAGAAATGAAACCAGAAAATGTATTGTAAATATGCCGTTCAAAGTAGATCCATCTTGTCTTGGTAAATTGAAGAAATATGTTACCAAATGTTTAAATTCATTGTGGAATCGCCTACGTAGAGTGCCTAAATTTTGTGAACTTTATAAAAATTTTATGCTAGAGTTTTTAAATATGGGTCACAGGGAGGAGGTCATCGAATCTGAAGAACCAGACATAAAATATTATGTTACATTATCACACCAGATATAAAATATTATGTTACATCATTGTGTGTTTCATCCTGAATCAAATAGTACATCGTTGAGAGTCGTATTCAACGCAAGTGCATTAACTTCTTCGAAAAAATCATTAAATTGCGTACAATTTAACAGAGATACTATTCAGGACGATTTATTAATTATTATGCTGAGGTTTAGGAAGCTTCAGTTTGCCTTTGTTGCAGACATTTAAAAAAATGAGTTGTGTGATACTGATTGATCCTAAACAAAGAGATTTATTGAGAATTTTTTTCAAAACTGAAGAACATGATCTAGTAAAAGTGTATAGATTATGCACTGTAACGTATGGTACAACTAGTGTGCCTTTTTTGGCAGCGATATCAGTGCAGCAGTAGGCCAAAGACGAGGGAAAGGATTTTCCTTTTAGCATCATCTGTGTTATTACAAGACATTTGCATGGGCGATATCTTAACAGGTGCGAATAGTCTATGTAAAGCCAAAGATATGTAACAGGTCATATCGTTGTTAGAAGGAGGCAAGGAGCTTCACAAATGGTCAGCTAATAATCAATTCCTTCTGTGCGATAAATACGTAGAATCTAATTATTCATTTACTAATGATACTAAGACTTTAGGCATAATTTGGAAACCCTTATCTGATTTTTTTGGGTTTAATCTGATTATAGAACAGAAAGAAATTTATAGCAAACGAGACGTTTCACCTCAAATAGAGAAAATATTTAATTCCTTGGATCTATTAGGTCCAATAATCACCACAGCTAAGGAATTTTTACAAAAATTATGGTAGTTAAAATAGATTGATGCGACACTCTCCCATTGAAGGAAAATAACGAGTGGCAAATCTTTATAAATTCTTTAAAGGCTGTAAACCTGATTAGTGTTCCGAGATGGATTCTCAGTGAACAATCAATTAGTGTAGAATTACACGGCTTTGCTGATACCTCTGAACTGACATATGGAACTGTCATTTATGTGAAATCCATCAATTCTTGTGGTGACTCTAAGATTAAATTACTCATTAGTAAATCTAGGGTAATGCCTCTTTTAAGTGTATCTCTACCCGTGTCTCGAACTCTGTGCTGCAGTCCTATTGGTTAAATTGATTAAAAGAATCTTAAGTGCTCTAAAACTAGTGGTCTCAAAAACCTGTTTCTGTACAAATAGTACTGTAGCGTATGCTATAAATAACCCCTCCACAGACTTGTTTTGAACCCCGTTTTGTTCCCAGCTTCCCATTCATTAAAAATATATAGCTTAAAAGCAATAAAGAACAAAGTCAGGTGGCTTTAACATTCAGCCCCATTCATGGACTCTGTTACACAGGTGCGGCAGAGTTAGACCCTCTTTGTGAGGTATTGTTGATCCATGTCATGTTTATAATGGGAATTTATGGCCTAGCTGTGTGACGGCCGACACCGACTTGCTCGTGGGGAAGACTGACATTGTCCGACTTGAGCGAATAATGTTGCAGGGGACAAAACGGAGTTTCTCTTTGATTGGGTTGTTCTTTCAAAAAAGGAAAATAACTCAAAAGGAAGGCGGGAGACAGACCTACCCGAGGTCTTAAAAAGGGAGAAGAAAAAAGAGGAGGGGGGTTCCAGCGGAGGAGCGAGAGAGCGTTACAGCTTTAAGTTGGAGGCGATTGCTTTCTCTTGCAAATTTATAACTAAATCGAACTATATCGGATATTAAGATATTGGTGGTTTTTCAACTATATGTGTTAGGACTTGTGCTGTTTAGATATATGCGATTTGCCTCGGTGCTATATAATTAGATGTGTTAGCAGTGTGTAAAAAGAATCTAGGCGGAAACGCCTAACTAAAATATTAATCTCAACTTTGTTAAAAAAAGAATTATCTTCTTTTATAATGGTAGTAAACTACTAACTTTATCTCCATTTTTGGATCAAGATGGAATACTCAGAGTAGGCGGAATACTAAAAAACAGTGATTTAAGTAAAATGTAAAAGCATCCTATGTTTCTGCCAACTAAACCTAATTTTACTTTTAATGTAATTAATCATTTCCATGTTCTTTATTTTCATGCAGGTGCTGAAACAACATTGTCACTTATTATATTTAATTGTATTATTTGTAAAAGTTTCAATTCTAAGCCTGTGTAGCAACAGATGGCTGATTAAACCAACAGCTAGAGTGGCCATATCCAGAGTTTGCTAGAATAAGACTTGATTTCTGTAGTCCCGTAATGATAAGAAAATTTCGTAGGTAGAAGTAAACTGGTAAAAAAAAGTGTTTGTATGTATATTTTTTGTTTCAGTACGAAAGCCTTGCACTTTGAGATTGTAAATGATTTAACAAGTACAACGTTTCTAGCAGCACATAAATGTTTTGTTGCTCGGCGGAGCAAACTAAAAGATCTTTTCAGTGACAACGGAAGAAATTTTGTGGGTACTCAAAGAGAATTAAAAATAATTCTGAAGTCTTTATTTAAGGGTAAGAGCGAAGGAAAAATAAAACTTTATTTAGCCACTAAAGGTATAAATTGGCATTTTAATCTTCCCTCTACCCCTCACTTCGGAGGTTTATGGGAAGTCAGTGTTAAATCCCTTAAATAGCGCTTAAAATGTATAGTTTGGAAAACAATCTTAAATTATGGAAAAAAAAATTATTCTAATTATTCAAACTGAAGCTGTTCTCAACTCTCGCCCCCTATGATCCATTTCAAATGATCCAAATGATATTGAGGCATTGACACCTGCTCACTTTCTAATTGGATCATCATAAGTTTCATTACCTGAACCAAATTATACAGAAATTCCTGTAAATCGTTGGAGTAGATGGCAATTGGCTCAAAAGCTAACTCAAAATCTTTGGATAAATGGTCATCGGAATATTTAAAGAAACTATTAAATTGACCTAAATGATACAAAGGAAAGGTGGAAATCAAAGAAGGAAATTTAGTTTTGGTAAAGGATTCCGATAACTATTCCCCATTAAAGTAGCATTTAGCAAGGATCATTAAAATACATCCAAGTCAGGATAATCATCCGGGTTATGACACTTAAAGATAAAAGTAGCATTCATAAAAGGCTATGTTGTTTAGCGTTCATAAGTACTAGTAAAGTAGCATTCATAAAGGAGTACTTTTGCTTTTTGTCAATGAGAAACTTGCAGCTACCTAATTCTTATATTCTGTTTGATTAACAAGTTTTGAATTATACTGTATTATTATTATCTCTGAATTTATTGTTTTTATCATTTGATTTAATCTGTGTTATTGTATTGTAATTTCATAGTTTCTGTTTGTTAGAATAATTTTAATATTGAATGTTTATAACATTCATGGTCTGGCGGTATGTTGACGTCAGAAGCGCAATCTATGTTTGTGTATTCCTTTAGTGTTCAACGAGAAGCCGCTTTGAATGTTGAGATAATCACGGCTCTCGAAATGTGAATAAATGTTATTATACAGCTTGCTGAGTAAGAGATTTTTGTGTGGATGATATATGTAAGTAATCAACTGAGTTATTGAAGGGCCCAAGACCATTGGGATGGTTACGGAGTGCTTGTGTGCAGAGGCATTATGTTAAATGGACGAACGGAGCTCCATATTTTCGACAGAAACTCACTAAACGAAGATCGTTACTGTGATTAAATCATCCTCCCACAACGTACATGTGTTCCTAGGAGCCGTTGATCCAGACTCTATTTTTGTGGACGACAATGCACGTCTACACGGGACTTCTGCTGTTAAGGAACTGGTAGAAAGTAGGGATATCTGCAGAATGGATTGGCCATAATGATGCTCTGATTTAAAATCTATTGAACATGTGTGGGATGCTTTTGGGAGACGCCTGGCAGCAAGATCATTCCTTCAGACAGCTGAAATAAATGCTTCTTGAAGAGAGGTTGCTCTTTCTTCAAGAACTGCTGGATAATTTATTATTAAGTATGAACAGACGGTGTCACGCAACCATTGCAGATAGGAGAGGTCATATATCTTACTAGAGGACTTTGGTTTGTTGTTCTTCCTCATGACCAAACATTGTTTTTTACCAAAACCATTTTCCAATAAAGCCTTTTTCTGCTTTGTTCCATAATGTACGGGTACAGCTTATTTTTGACTACTATACTTTCATCAACCTTTAAGTGCTACATTAAGTTTACATTTATTAAGTTTCTGCAGAGTGAATTTGATGTCAGCCTGCTGATTTTTCTTTTTTTCAGAATTAAGGCGCAATCTGAAAAGTTGCTTAAGTTTTGCTAAATATTCTACAGTTCAGTTATTCAGTTATGAACGATCATAAGTAATACCCAAAAACCTGTTTGTAGAAATACGCTCTATAACGAAATAAAAAAACGACGCGCATTTGTTGAGATCTTAGAGATCGAAAATTGTTCAGCTTTTTCCGTTTTAGAATCCGAAATTTTTCTTAATCTGACATCATCTGTGTTGATTTATTTTTTAGGCTTGTGTTAAAATATCCATGCCAATAATAGCATCTGATGTCATAGTTTCGTTATTAACACGACAAAAGTTAGCGATAAATTTCTGATTACCTATTTTACGTTTTTGTATACAGCTACTGATTGCTGTAATGTGCCCATTATCAAATTCTGTAAGTGACCCATGAAAAGTCGTTGATGGTAGTGAACCAATTTGTTTTATATGTATTTTTCGTTAGAATTGTTTTCTGCCTATCTTTATCGACCAAAGCAGTGAATGAATTATCAGTGATAGTAAGTTTTATACGTCAAAGGAAGTAAGTGATTTACAGTTGTGACATTGGGCTATTCGCGGTTTCTCTTCACTAACCTTGGGGAGTTTTAATTGAGATTGATTGCTTTTGCTAAACAACCTTTGCCCAACCAAAAATGAAACGTGATTATGTAAAGCAAGTAGAAATGAAATGAAGCGGGTGAGTTAGGAAATATATAAACTCCGACTGAAAGTAGCGAGAGAGAGACTGTAGGAGAAGTGAAACTGAAGCTATAGATAAGCAGAAGGAGAAATAGAAAGGGAAGTTGAATTAAAAGGTTAGATTAAAGATTGCTGCAAGACGTTCCTTTGCTGTTGTTCTCAACAGTTGATCCAGAGTCTGAGTTGCAGTCGAGGAAGGATTAGTGGTAAGAGTCTGTTAGATTACTATTGGTGGGTTAAATTGAGGTTAATAGAAATATTACCCGGGAGAGTATAGTGAGTTGTTGTCATAGTAAATATATGTTAATAAATTACGTAAAGATTGTTCTAGTGTCTCTTTGATTATTTGTGTCGTAGTGTTTAATAATTGAATCTAGTGATGGCACAAGATGAAGCCCGGGTCGGGCGGGAGTCACACAGTTGACACAATATTATCGGTTTGGTTTAGAATAAGTTTATTGGTACACTTTGCAGAAAGATGACCAAAATTTTTATAAACATAACATTTTAAACCTTTATGTTTGTCGGGATAGAAACGATAAATATGTCCAGACATATTATAAATAAAACAAGTTTTTTTTTTATTTATTTATTATATGCATTATCATTTTGGTTTTCAGACCTATGAAAGTTATGTTTTGAATTCATATCGTGTCCTCGACAGAATTGAGAATTTATTCTTGGAAAGGGTTTTTATTCCTATCACTGACTATTTTTTTCATAAATACAAAGTTTCTCTTTAAATTCTGAAATAGCTTTAGCACCGTATAAAATAGCTTTATTTGATGGGTAATCATATATGTTATTTATGCAATATTCAAATAATGAAAATTCATCAATAATTTCACAGGAAGTACTTGTTAGTTCTCTAATTGCTATAAAATATTCGAAAAGGGACTCGTTTTGAAGTAATTTATGTCTACTTAACTGTCTATGAATTTCAGCAACATTTAACTGCTGGAGAAATTCTTCTAATAAAGCGTTTTTAAACGAAAGCCATGTTGTCAGAATACGTTGCGTTTGTAGAAAACTCTTTCCTGACCTTCAATTAAAGTTTTAGCGAATATTATTTTTTGTTGTCCCTTCAACGACGGGGGGGGCCCCCCGATTCATCACATTCTTGCATAAACCACTTTATATTATATGTAACAGAACCAGTAAAATTTCGATGATAATTTCCGAGATCTTTCAAAACGAAATAGAGAGAAGGGTCGAAAGTATTAGAACAAGAAAGTATCATGTTATGATTCAATGCCGGAGACATTACAGAAGGGGGGAAAGAAGAAGTAGGATTTTTTTCTGTTTCGTCATCAGAAATTTCAGAGTGAATTTTTAGCGATTTAGAGTTTAAAACTTGCCATTCATTTAAATTCGATAAAGATTGGAAAAGTCTATTTAGGTGTTCTTCTTTATTACCGTTAATATCCAAACCTAACACACTTAATACACAAACTAAATCATTCATAGAAAAAGAATCGAATATTAATTTCTAGCGATATTCAATATTGAAATCAATGGAAAATGAGGAAAAACTTCTAAGTTTTTTTCTTGCATTATGATCAAATGCATCGTTAAATAATATAATGAATAACAACTTGTTTTAATATTTCCTCTTTTAAGAAAGTTTGATACAACAGGAAAATCACAGTAAGGTTGATCATCTTTGTATAGTTCGAGTAGCGCAATCACTGAATAAAACTTATTTTCATAAATAAATTGAAAGGTAAAGAGAGGTGGTACTTTCCCCTCTTTTCAGCAGTGATATATCCAACAAGTTTGGACAGTCACAACAACAACAACAAAATAGACGTGTAATAAGCGTCTGTTATTACTCTTTTAGAGTTGATTTATCACAGATATTGGAACAATCACAACGGAACTGTGGCACAACAGATATCAATTTTCGTAGCTTGCTTGTACTATAAGTACTCTCTACACTTAAAAATACTCACAAGTTCTCGATTATAAGTACCGTCTGAACTTAGTTAATAAAGCGAGTGTCCATGTTTTTTAGTGGAAGTCAATCTGTTACCCTGTTCGTGAAGTGATTTTAAGTTCGCATTTTAAATTTTAAATCAACTTTAAATTCTGGTTCGTTGGCCGATCCCCCATTGTGGAAGCTGGCATCGGTATGTTGTAAAGAACCAAGCTCGGTTTTAGAGAAAGAATTGTTTATTAAAGATGAAAAATTAAAGAAAAAGATTGACACGCATTTCTGTGTGCTTACACCTCGAGATCCAACATAATCTACTTTGAAGGTGGCGCTGCTGTAGCACAGCGGGACAATTCACACACATATATATATGTGTGTGTGTGTTTGTGTGTGTGTGTGTGTGCCCTCGCGCGTGTGTGAGTGTGTGTGAGTGTGCTCGAGTTTTCTCTCCCTATCACTTAAATATCATCTTATTTCCTAATTATTCAAAGCACCAACTTCCGTTTCACAAATACTTGCACTGTGGGCCAACAATCGGTCTCTTATAACTGTGACACTTTAAATCCTATTCACACGTAACAAATATTGCTATACCATTTTAACACCATTAAAATATATCCATATGACTTACTTTTCTGGCAATCTTCCTGATACAGAGATTGCCTCTTAATGAATCTTAGATTTGATATACCTCTAACTTGGAGGGACTCCCTTTTAGACCACTTCCTAATGGGAGAGCCTTCTGTACTATACGCTCCTCACTGAGCGTGTGAATTTAAATTACACACTCAAAACATAGCAAAAATATTCAGACACTCTCGAGGAATGTCTCACAAACACGAGAGTGGCAATAAATATTTATGAATCACAGGCTATATTATTCAGAAAATTTGAGCGTAATGAGCCCCTGAAATATTTATTTGAGGAAGAAAGAAATTGAGTCTTAGTGATTCGCTACAGCACCGAAGGCAGTAAATGGCCAGGTTTACCCGTTCTAATAGATTCCTTTATTTATCCTTTTTAAATTTCCATTTTTAAGTAAGTTTTTCATTAATAAATATTAAAAAGAATAGTTTAAAAACGAGTTGCCACGAGTACTTCAGAAGCTCTTTCGTTTGAAAATCCTCTGGTATACATTACTATTTCAATATTACAATAATATTAGTTGTGCATTAATACTAATTAACATATAACTCTACTATTTATTATATAATTTACTAATATAAATAGTTATAAGTACTAAAATATCAATAACAAGTTTTAAAAAAAGATAAATTTATATTAAGAGAATTTTCAAGAAAATAAGGATGCAAATTACAGCTATTCTAATCTAAATGAGTAAGAATCAGGACCGCTTTCCCGCCTAGGCACTTGCCAAGGACACAAATGTTTTGGGGTGCAAAAAAAAAATTGGGGGGAGGGGTACGAAAAAAGAGAAAAAAATTAAAATTACAGCGAAAGCACCACCGCCTAGTGAGTCATGTGTGCGTTGTGTTCTCGTTAACACGAGAGCTATACCGTCGTCTTCGGCGACTCTTTTGTAACTTTTTCTTCTGACCATGTAATATTACACACACGGAGTAAGAGAAATCCCAGATTTCTGTAAACTCGAAATAAAAATACGCTACCAAGCTTGTGTGGGTGCGCGCGCAGAGCGAAAGAGTGGGCATTACAGTGTGCCTGACTGATGCTGAGTCAAAGGTATTGTTTGCGGTTTCAGAGACAAGACACTGATACAGTACGCCGGTTTCACCTCCCACCCACCCCTTCGCTGCTGATCGATTGATACTCTCCTCTCCCTCCTGCCCGCACGTTAGAAAACTCTTAACCTGAATGAGCGATGGCTTGTTGTTTCTTACATACATTCGCTTACTTAATAGCAGGCTGCAAAAGTTAATCTTATCACTAATAGTCATGTCAGTTGTAGTGCTTTCTAAAGCGAACTGGTATACTATGTATTTGGCTTAAGGGTGTGTGAATAGTTTTTACTTATATAAATTGTACTGTATTTAAATTAAGCGCATGTCAGTTTTGAGATTAGATTTTTTTTTTCTTATCTAAAGCGTACTGTCGTACTGTATTTGAATTTGGTGCGTGTGAACAGTTTTGTAAGTGTGTTTTTACTAGCAATCATAAAGTAAAATCGTTAATAATAGTATTAAAAAGAAATTCAATTCACTGTCTTGCTGACATATATAGTAAACAATTTCAGTTTACTGACATTTTTTTTTTTTTTCATTTTATGACTATAATTACAGAATACGAGAAAAAAATGTCCTTGCTGAATTTGTTCCATGTGCAGCCTATTCCTTAAGCCAAGCTGCACTGAGCTGCGGAAAAAGCCTGCACTGAGTTACTGTATTCTTTTCTTTTGTACAAGAACTTGACAGTTTATTTGTCATTCACTCATAGATGGAATGTATTAAGAAATCATATGAGCACATGAAAAAATCAGAAAAACGAAATTTTTTTCAGATGAGAAAAGAGACTTAGATTTTGAGAGAATAACTCCAAGAGATATTTCGAGCTTGAGTTTCCTTACCAATTATTGACAGTCTTGTAACACAAATAAACCAAGAAGAGATTGCCACGAAGCTTTCAACACAAAATTTCAGATATTCAGATATATTTATAAAAAGGAGCAAGATATGATAAAACAGGCGAAATATTTGTTTTAAAGCTACCCCAAAGACATCGGTGATGAACAGTTTGTGCAAGACTGTCAACATTTCAAAATGTATATGACGGTGGAAAAAATAACGAGAGCAAGAGGAATCTCTTCCTACATTGTCGGGTACATGTCGCACGCTTAAAAAGTATTGGAGTGTCCTTGGACGCGACGTTCTAGCGGACGTTTTGTAGAGCTTTCAATGTCTCTTCTCTTTGGAAATTTTGGTCTAAAGGAACTGACCACGCCTCTTCTAAAACCACGGGACATATTTCTTTGGTTTGGTTGGATAACTGAAAATGATAAAACCGTTACTGGTCAATAGCACTCCATCCGGGGCAAGAATTGCCACCTGCTAAACTGGACACCTGATGTGTGGGTGTTCTCGGTTCCCAGGAGAATCAGACTCTAATAGGATCAAAGTTCATGAGAAACGGAAATGTTGTTTTCCCTTTCTCACGAGTCCAGATGTCTTTAATGAGGATCTTGTTCGGATGTAAGGGGGACCCCAAACGAACTTGAGAAGTGAGGTCCCCGCATATTCGGCCGCGGGGGGTTTTTCGACCCCGAGGAGGGGGAGAGAGTTGTTGACCTTGATGCAGCAGCGTTTTTTTGAACCCTGGAACAAGGGGTCCGAAGTTGACGGTTCTACCAATCAGGCTGAAAAGATATCTCATCTGGGTGGTTAAGTAAGGCCTCTTTTAGCGTTGTTGCGGAAGATAATCGCTGCAGTATATTAAAAATAGTGTTATCCATTCGGATCTCTCAATGTTGAAAAAACAGAAAGTTTCCAGAAATGTTTACATATCTACAGAAAATCATAATAACCCAATAATTAGAGCTCAGACACTTATTCCAAATCCAAATTTTGCTTACATAACCACAAAATAATATCTGCCTCTGAAATCCTCTAAAAAACTAATATTTTAAATCAATTAAAATATAAATAGCAAATCAAATTTTAAGTCTCCACTGCCCTTATTTTGATAAATTAATGTAGTATCCCCATGCATAATGTTTCTGCTTTCAAGCAATATTTTTAGTAGTGGATTTTTTCTGACTTTTAGCGTTTTATACACTTTATTGACTTTTTTCATGTTATTTTCTTTCAGTCTCTTTTCTACCAATTTGAGTATAAGTGTTAATGATCTAATTTTAGTAATTAGTATTGTTCTTACGGCTCAAAGTCGTTAATTATATTTTGTCTCAATAGAGCTTTATGACATGTACTTACGCTAATGGAGCTGGTAAACATAACTCGTTCCATAGGATTAACAATTAGCTCCTACCACCCTGGCTTATTAGCTTCAGTGACTTATCTATCTTTCCCCTTTACATGTGAAGTTTAGAGATTGGTACAGGTAGACATTTTCGCGTTTAGAGTAATTCACTCAAAAGACAATCAGGGATTAAACTTTAAAAGTCATCAAGGAAATAATTCCCCTTTTTGTCTCTTAATCCTATTCTTAAAGCTCTTTTAAACTATAAATATCCTGTTCAATTGTCAGTATAAGTTAAATTAACTTATTTTGTCTAGGAAAACCATTTCATACTATCACTAATCGCTTCGAAACTTGTAAATAAAATTTGAATCAAATTCAAAACAGACTCGCTCTTTTTACTAGATTTAAACAAAGTGATAAAATTAAAATTGTTCAATAAGAATGCATTTCGAGGGCTCAAAACTTTTATTTCGATAAAAACAACACATAATCAATATTTGTATCCAGTTGCTGGAGATGAAAGGCTTTTACATTAAGATTTTTGGTTTTGACCCA
Source organism: Nephila pilipes (assembly GCA_019974015.1). NCBI lineage: Eukaryota > Metazoa > Arthropoda > Arachnida > Araneae > Nephilidae > Nephila > Nephila pilipes. The sequence continues at coordinate 92,364 of BMAW01076938.1, read as the reverse complement.
CTCATGAGCTGCACCTTTGAAATTTTTCAATCTCGACCTCAAGATGAAAAGCAATGCACCAAAACTATACAAAAACCAAGGGGCCGTTTGAATTGAAAATAGTAAAATTTCAAAAAGAAAATTAAAATTGGCTAGAATAATGCCCCAGGGAAATGGAAACAATTTTTTTTTGAACGACATCAGTGGCATCTATTGACGTCTGCTAAAATTTTCCTGAAAAGAGCAATCGTGATTTGATCAACTGGCAGTGAGTTAGCAGTTGATGTTGAATGAGTGCACTGCCTGTTAACACGCAATTATGGGTAAAAATGGAAGTATGAGTTGCATGTACTTCACTGTTTTGTGAGTTATCGGAACAAATTTTTACTGTCTTATGAGCTCTTACTTTAAAAAGAAAAAGTTATCATCATGAGATAAGAAACTTGTTTTTTGAATATCGTTTATTAAAATTTAGAGTGAATTTGACAGATCGTGCCTCAAAATGACAAATACATTCTCCAAGTTCGTTAAAAAAATTTCTGATAAAACGACTATTCCACCTGAAAAAGTCAGCTTATGTATGGTTAGTGGTGTTTGTCTGTTATATGCCTCTCGAGTTGGATTTCCTATATTAGCGAAGACAATTAAAAATCTTAAGAACAGAGCTACTGAAGCACAACAGCAGATTTCTTCGACAAGTCCCCAAAAAAATTCTGTTAATCCTGTGATAAAAAAAGAATTAATCGATGATGTTGAAGGATGCAAAGAAGAGAGAGAGGCTGGAAATAGTATATATGACTTTAAAAAAACAAAAAATTTTCCAGCCTTTAATAAAGTCTTTTTACAGCAGTTGTCAAAATTGATCAAAGTGATGATACCTGGTATATGGAGCATTGAAGCAGGTTTGCTTGTTCTACATACTTTATCATTGGTACTGAGAACATTTTTATCGATATATGTTGCGAATTTAGAAGGGTGTGTTGTTAAATTCATAGTACGTAGAGATATACGTATGTTTACTGTACAGCTAACTAAATGGTTATTTATTGCTCTTCCTGCTACATTTCTTAATAGTTTAATCAGGTTTCTCGAGAGCCAACTTGCTCTTGCATTTCGTACAAGACTTGTACGCTATTCATATGCTTTATATTTCAAAAATCAAACTTATTATAGGATTGGCAATTTGGATGGCAGGCTAGAAAATGCTGATCATTGTTTAACTGAAGATATTACATCTTTTACTCAGTCAATTTCACACTTGTATTCACATATTACTAAGCCTCTGCTTGATATTATTATTATAAATTTTACGTTATTTAAAATGGCCCGTAGCATGGGTTCTTATGGAATGTCTGGACAGGTCTTTGCAGCAGCTGTTGTGTGCATTACTGCTCATATTTTACGAAAAATCACTCCCAAGTTTGGTAAATTGGTTTCAGAAGAAGCTAAACGCAAAGGTTACCTCAGATTTGTTCATTCAAGACTGATAACACATGCTGAAGAAATTGCTTTCTATGGTGGTCATAAGGTATGTCTTATTCATCTGTTTAAAAACATAAAGTTTGTTTTTTTAATGTATATGCTTACTGTTTTGATTTAGATATTAGATTCATTGTCTTAAAAATGTTCAGTTAATAATATCATTTATTTCCCTGTAGTTAAAATTGTTTTTAAACTAATTATTAAAATGTATGCACTTCCTTAATGGTCTTAATGCTACAGTAAAATATGAGTTTTTGTGTGTGTGATTAAAAGTAGCAATTATGGGTGTTAGACGTTTCTTTATTGATTGAATTTGAGTAATGTTACCTCTTATTAAGTTTTTAGTGAATTTGTATTATTAAAAAGTGAAAAAATTGCCTTGGGTCCAGATAGATTAAGTTAGGTTATTGATTCAATTACTAACTAATTGTGAATTTTTTAGTAAAGATTAAAAAGTATTTGAAGGTTTTTACTCTGTACTTTTTTTTTTTTGCGTCCTGGCATTTACTTTTGACTGAACCAATATTTGCTTTTGTGGCATTACTGCCAATTTTTTTCTTTGTAAACTCTTTTCCTGGTTGGAAAACTATGATTTTACTTTTTTTTTTCTCTATTATTTGGTGAAAAATACAAGAAACACACACACACACACATATATATATATATATATAAATATTTTTTAAAAACATTAGAATATATTAATCTTTGTATATACATATTTAAAATTGATTTCTTTTAAATTCAGAAATAAACTCATTGCTGTAATTTAAAAAGTAATTTTTTTTTTTTCATTTTTAGTTTAAAATAAAATTAATGGATTTCTGTTATATTCCACTCTCTTGAACTATGAAATATTTGAATTTTGACTTCTCTCAACTCTGAGTAGGGATTTTAAATTTTGTGAAATAATATGTATACATAATGTTAAATGAAGCTTTTTCTGAGAGTTGGCAGGATAGAAGGAAGGAGGATTGAAAAAGGTCTAATGTGTGCCTAACTCATCAGAACATGATGTAAAAGGTAGTTGGCCATAAATATAAATTTTATTTTTTGTTTTTATTTATGAACATAATAAAGTTATTTTCCCACATTAAATGTGACCTAGAAAGGCTAATAAATACAAAAGCCTTTAAACACTAAGCCTTTTAGCCTTAAAACATGTCACATCAAATGCCATTAAAAGACATTTACTTTAATAAATACAAAATAGGTGAAACCATTAATGCATACAACCTTCATGTCTGTAACTCATAACTGAAAATCCATTTTTTTTTTTTTTTAATTTGAATGTTTTCAAATGACTTATATGCTTATGATTCATCAGTTTCTTCTCCAAGAATTACCAAAAGTGCCACAAACTTTGGTGCCCAAATTCTCTTGGTGACATAGAACCTTACATGCTACCTAAAAAGAATCACATTTGTCTTTTGAAAATTAATGTTTAAAATACTTGTAGTCGCATTTAAAGAGAGATACAGCAGTTCCAATAGATATATCTGTATTGCACCTTTTTACAAAACTAAAAGAAATGCTCTTAAGGTGGATTTCTAATCTTCCAAAAATCTATAGAACATTTTAACTCAATAAAACTCCAATATTCAGACAAGAAATTTTTCCTGTATATGAAGCTTATACACATAAAAAAATCAAGATAACTAAAATTGTTTAAAATGATCTGTACAATTTTAAATTTATGAAAAATACTTGTATCCTTGCTTTAATAATTTTAGCAATCATTTTCGGTAGCAGTTTATATTTTACATATAGATGACGCCATATATATCAATCTTCATTTTTAGGGTTGTAATCAACAGTTGAAGGGGAAAAAAACTTTTACTCTAAAATAGAGTTCATACAACAAAATTTATTTATTTTGTTGTTTGGAACATATAACATATTTAGATGTTTACAATAAATAAATAAGGCAAATATATATATATATATATATATATAAAATAGTCACCTATGGTAATAAATATATTTTTTGTTAAATTAACCTTCGAAATAAGAAATAAATATGTAGCTCTAACATTATAGAAAGGGAAAAACAGAACATTTTAAAATCAAAATTTGTTTTGAATTGTGAGCATGAAAAGTATAAGACAAAAGAGCATTGTTAAAATTGAAGCTGCCGAAGTTTTTTTAATGAATTAATAACTTTTAATTTCATAGAAAAAAATATTGATTTCTCTTCCAAAAACTATAGAAAATACTTGCTTTTATTGAAGTTACACAAGAACCATCCAAAAAAGAAAAAAATATTCAAAACAAAAGGACATCTACAAACCTTTAGATCTTCTGCAGGTTGTTCATTTTACTCTTCAACAAGTACTCTTAAATTCTTCTTTTTTCACTTACCATAAAAAATCATTCTGATGAATTGCTAAACTTTCACACTAAGACTCTTTTGGACTAATAGCACAACAGAAGAACATGCTAACTCTTTATTATAATCTATTTATTATGCCATATTTAAACATACACCATATTATGAAGTTACTCTTATTTGAAGCTCAAAATATCATGAATTGTGGATAAATAATAATACGATCATAAAATAATTCTTTAAAATCAAACTCATAGTAGTTCTCAGAATAAAAACAATCAGTAAAAAATCAGTAATTTCTTAAATAAAACTACTCAGACATAACAAGAATATGAATAAATTATTCACTCTATTTCTAAAATTATTTTAATTTTATCCAATTACAATAACTTCTTAAACCGGAATTTTGCACACATTGAATTTATTTTTTGAGTAATTTCTAGCATTCACATAACATAAATTAAAATTTAATGCATACAATGAATAAATACAGGAAATAGAACAACACTTCTCTTAAAAGTGGCATTTTCTAAAATGCTGATGTACGGGATATACCAATCTGTTCCAAGTAACATGTAATATACATAAAATGTTGCTGGTACTAGGTGCTTGTATTTAACAGAAAGATGGTCTGGAATACATATGCTTACTATATTCAATTCGATATCCATGTCCTATTTATCAATTTAACACATTTATAACAAATTAAACTGTGTGACTGAATTTACTAAAATGCATTTCAAAATAAAATGATACAGAAAATTTTACCTTCATTATTTCTATATTTCCTGTCAACTTCCTATATTGGCATTGGAATCCTCATGTAAGATTAAATTAAACCAAGAAGGTTCGGCTAATAAAAGACAAAACAAACAAAAAAATGTTTTCAAGGCACAACACATCAAGTTTCACAAAAGACCTTTTTCCTAAAGGTAGGGGGAAATTCTCCTCATACACAACCCTTTGTATCTTTTGTAACTCGTAACTAAAAATCCTTAATCCCAACCAGTTTATATACACTTAGTTTGTCAGTGTTTTTTCGTCAATGATTGGGAATTGCTTTCAATGTTGGTGTCCAAGCACATTTGATAATGGGAAACCTTACAAACATTTCCAATTGCTTATTGTTGGACTTAGAAGTCCATTAACATTGATGCAGGTTAAATCTGTTAAGGTTCAAAGTCCTCTCTTTTGGTTGGCATGGAAGAGTTTGGAGTGTTAGCCCAAGTTATCACTTGATCAAGGTTTGTCCTTGTCAGTGATCAATTAGCATCCACATCACTTAATTGAGGTTCAAAATTATAAAGTCCATCAGGAGTAGCTCTTGTGTTTTGTCTTAAGTGCAGTCTTAATAAACCATCTATCGAATCCACTAATCATTCCACAATGCTGTGAAGGCTCTTGAGTCTTGACAGATTTAACATTCTTCAGCTGCACTGCACGATGGATTTTTAATGAAATTAGGAATCATGCAACCCACTTGATGAAACATTGAGGTTCATAAGTTACTGACCAAGACCCTTTGTCTACAATGACCCCTTTGAAAGTAGCATATATTATTTATTCTTTAAATATTTATTTCCACATATGCTTATTCAAAATTAATTAGCATGATGGCAAACTTTCCATTTTATATATTTATTGAAAACCAGTATGTCTATTGAACATTTTCTGATTGCTTACTTTTACTTGACACAAGGGCAACTAACCACAGCAAGTACAGTTTCTGATTTTAAGCAACTGTTAGATGGCAAGATTGACATCTGAGTTGCCACATCACTACCTCATGTCCATTGAAAACCAGTATCCTGTATTTCGCGTTTACTAATTGTGAAAGTGACTGCTTGATTAAGGCTCAAAATTACAAAACTGTCATTGCCCTCTCTTTTAATTCAAACAGATGATAATCATTTCAAATTAACCACTGTTTAGATTCTAAGTGTACATTTTTAAGAGAAGTATGTATGTGTGCTTATGGAATAGGATACTTGACTAAAAAATTTTTCTAAAAACCCACTCAAGACGAATTTGTACATTTTGTGCATATGTAGATATGCAGAAATGGAAAGAAAAAAAAAAAATTCTCATTTGGGAATAGAAATATATTGTTTTAAAATATTTATTAACTGATGTAGGGCTGGTTTTTTTTCCATGTTTACAAATTTTTGCTTGCTGATTGAGTATCGCAGTTTTGTTTTTTGATTTGATTGATTTTTATTTGACTATTTATTAATGGTACTCTTAAAAGCAGCATGAGGGCTATTGTTGGTGGAGCTTGCTATTTCGAATCTTGGTCAAGTGACCTTAGCTGGCACACTTTCTTCAAATTTCCACACCATACCAATGGCAGGACTTTGGACCTTAACAGATTTAACCCACAATTCGATGGAAACAATGCTTGCTTTGAGTTCACAACCAAGACCTCTAGGCTACCATGCTAACTTTATTTTCTGAAAAATTCGCTGATTCTCAACTAAATGTTAAATTTTATCTTGAAATTTATAAACTGTTTTTCAGGTGAATGAAATTTGCTTAGAAATGATAATTCATTTATAAGTATTACACTTTTATTATATTTTTTGTTGTTGATTCTGTTTTCATATTTTAATTTTTAAAACTGATTTCTTTTCTCTTACCTACTACTTTCAATTTGCTTGAATATGTTCACTTGAAAATTATTTGAAAAAAGGTAAATTGATACTGTTTAGTTTGTTGTGGTAAATGCATCATACTGTGTTCTTTTAACCATATGACTTTTTTAAATTTAAATAAATCTTCAAATTTATGAATTTTTAAATTGAATTTAAAAATGTTTCTTAGGTTGAATCATTATTGTTGCAAAGGAGTTATAAAGCTCTAGCATGGCAGATGAATCAAATTTATAATAAAAAATTATGGTATGTAATGATTGAGCAATTTTTAATGAAGTATGCATGGAGTGCTACTGGTATGATAATTATTTCCCTTCCCATAATGACTGGATACACAAGAACAGAGAGAGATGCAAGTATGTTTTTTTTTTTTTTTAATTTTTAAATTCTGATTGCTTTTTTAAAAATGATTGCATTAGACCATTTATTCATTAATTTATTTTTTTCACATATTAATAATAATTGCAATAATTGTGTAGGTATTTTTATTGGCATATATCGATTATTTGTTTATTACTAAATGTTTTTCATTATATATATTTATCAGATGACCGTTATTCTGATGATGGTGTTAGCATCTCTCTTAGAACTCAATACATGACAACAGCGAAAAACATTTTAATTGCTCTAGGGGATGCAACTGAAAGACTTATGTCTTCTTTTTTTAAAGAGGTGAGTACATAATTTTTTAAAATGTCCTCCCCATTATTTAAAAATTTTCCTTTTTTTTCTTTGGAACATGCTACACTCATGTCCATAAATCAGGATTCTCCAACAAATACATGCACAGAAACAAAGCAAATGTGACTTATTTATAAAGGCTATTTATTAAACAAAAGATAAAGGACATAAAACAGGGGTCGCCAAAGTGGTCTATATAGACCCCTAGGGGTCTATTTAACAACAGTAGGGGGTCTATCTGACCCAAGGGGTCGAATGGGGGTCTATTGGGACTCGAAGGAAAATCAGTTCTTAATACGCAAATCACACATATCTAACTGCGTACGTAAAAATTTAAAATATTTTTATAATTGACTTAATATTATATTCTTTATAGAAAATAAAATAATGGTTAGATGGTTGTCTAGAGGTGTTATGCTTGCAACGGCTCGTCAATTTATTTGACTCCACGACAGAATTTCTGAACGAAATAAATCCTGTTCTAAGCAATGAACTCCAAAACAATAAGAACCATATTTTTTATTTAGCAGACTTATTGGAAAATTTAATGATGTTCAAACAAAACTGCAAGGAAAAGATGTAACAATTATCCTAGCTCGGACAATACTGTTAGGCTTCCAATTAAAATTAAATTTATTTAGATCTTCATTGCTACGTAAGGATTATAAGTATTTTTCAAATCTGCAACAATTAAAAATAAAAGAAGAAGACTTGGAAATATATACAAATCATCTTCAAAAATTAAGCGACGATTTTAAACTGCGCTTTGTTGATTTGGAAAACATCGACATCCCTGATTGGATTATTGCGCCATTTTCGGCGCAAATTGATAATGTCGACATCAACATACAAGAGAAGCTTGCTGAACTATTGTCCGATCTTGAAGCAAAAACGCTTATTAAAAATTTGACAATACATAAATTTTGGACTAATATAAATATAAAGCAAAAATATGTGAAACTTTACGAAATGGCTCAGCCATTTATGCTGGCGTTTCCAAGTTCGTATATTATGGTTGAAGCCGGTTTCAGTCACGTTAATTCAATTTTAACTAAAAACAGAAATAAATTAAATGTGGAGCTTCGAGGGGATTTACGGTTAAAATGGACTAATTTCGAACCCAATATAGCGAACCTTGCCAAGAAACACCAGGCACACTCATCTCATTAAGAAGTAAAAAATCTGTAGCTACTTTACTTACTGTTTCTGATTTATTAAATATTTAGATTAATATATAGTTTTATTTTAATTACCTGAAAATTACCTTTGTGGGGGTCTATGGAGATTTCGAAAAATTATATAGGGGGCGATGATCAAAAAAGTTTGGCGACCCCTGACATAAAAGATGGTGTATGTATGATACCATTTTAAAGCTACGATTTTTGCTCCTTGGAGCAATTGTAAAAAATATCTCCCTTACAAAAACTACCATTACATGGTTGGTATGATGATTAATACCTTGTATGTCTCCCAGATGATGAAATACAGTCTGTTCAATACCTAGGCATGCTGAGTATCAAATTATTGAACTAATCTAAGGAAAGATTACTACACTCAGCAAGCAGTGCTCTCCAAATTTCTGGTACACATGTAAGAGGTTGTTGGCAGGCTGCAACTTTTCTGCCAAGCATGTCCCACACATGTTCTATCAGATTCAAGTCAGGTTAGAATGCTGGCCATTCCATATGGGTGATATCCTACGATTGAAGGCATTCGTTTACAATGTTTCTACATTGAGGATATGCGTCATCCACAAAACACACATTTTGCACCCATGGTACTGCTAAACAAATGTATATGTTCCAGAATGATGTCCTGATAAATTTGGCCTGTCATGGGTCCAATTTGAACATGTAGATCTGTTCTAGAGCCCAGAATAATTCTACCCCTAATGAGCAATCCTGTACCACGACAATGGTCTTATTCAATGATGTTGTCGTAGTGTTGTAGTATGTACCTGCCATTCTCCGTACAAAAGTCTTACGTGAATCAGATTAGAAGCTAAACCTGGACTCACCGGAAAACATCACACAAGCCCACTGTGATGATGTCCACATTGCATGTTCTCTACTCCAAACTAACCGCTGGTGACAGTGAGTTGCCATGAGCATTCTACTGATTTTGTAACTTTTTTACATTCCAACTTTTTCCTTAAAGTACATTTTTGATTGATGTGAAAATAAAATTGATAATATATTAAATATTTACTAAAGAATAAAGAAAAATAACTGCTCACCCTCATATCTGTGTTTGTTATGTGAATGTATTTATGATTGATTATATTATTGTAATTAATAAAAAGAAGAAAAAATTTAATGTTATTCTCTCTCTCTCTCTCTCTCTCTGTCTGTCTCTTTCTTTTGTGATAGTAATAAATTTTTCTAGATTATTGTGTTTTATTAAGGAGTCTAGCTTATGATTTAAATTTATTATATGAGAATAATAACAGAAATTGTAATAATTTTTTACCGGTCCTTAGAAATGCATAATTCTTAAATCTTATTTAGATAACTGAGCTCGCTGGATATACTGCTCGAGTGTCTAAAATGCTGACTGTTTTTGAAGATGTTAGTGATGGTAAATACCAACGTACGCTTACAGCCACTTCTTCTAAGTCATTTAAGAAAGCTTCAGAATTAAAGGGCCTGAAATTTAGAGATAACATGCCTGAAATTGCTGGTAATATGTTTGTTTATTGCAGGATTATTAAATGAGTCACTTAGAAGCCAATATAGTTAAGTCCATTTTTTGAAATTTTCTGATTTTTATGAATTTTAGTGGAATAAATATACTTCTTAATTGTGAAAGGATTTACTCATTGCCTCTAGGTCATACAGTCCATTTTTTATAAATTTTGAATGCGTTATATTATAATTTTGGAAGCCACTGTGAATAAGTCCACATTTTATCAATATTTTTTTAATAAACTTTGAAATTTATAATAAATTATTCTTCTTGCAATATTTATTGGTAATACTAAAAAGTAACAAATTCATACTAATGGTAACTGTTACCTCTGCTACTTAGAATAGTTCAAGATATAAACTTGGAAAAGAGCACCAATTTTTAGTGAGTTTTATGCACATGTTTTCTTTTGAAAAATCTAAACTTTGGTTAATACATAAAAATAAAGCATTGAAGTTTTTGGGAAAATTATTGCATTACTAAAAACATTAAGTAATTTTTCTTTAACAACTTTAAAAACTGACTTTTTTAAATAATGAAAATAAATTTATGTAAGGGTTAGTAAAAAATAAGTCAAAGGAAATAGAACACAGTGAAAACGATATATTTTATCCTAATTCAAAGAGAGTTAATAATATTAATATTGTGATGCATCGTCATAGAACAAAAATGTAAGAATAATGCAAATGACCAAAAAGTTGGTTGGAAGCATAAGAGGAATCTTGGTAAATTGTCTTTAAACACTGAAAAACTTTAAAAGATGAAAGATATTCTCTTATTTCTATTTTGATATCTTTTTTCTATTTTGATATCGTTTAATTCTTAAATAGAAATTTGATAATAAACTTTGTAATTGTTTATGGCTTTGTAACCAGAACATAACCTCTTTTTTTTTCCAAAACAAAAGAGACTAAAGTTTGTACAAGTCTAATAATTCACATAAGTAAAATATTATTTTCAAGGGGGGTGATTAGAGTTTGCGCAATCAAAAGTCACTGACCCACATTTAGCACCAAAGGGCCAAGATCTTAGTCTTTTGTATTAGACTTAATGGCCTAGATGTAGTTGTTTGCAAAAAATATTTTGAAGGAACTGATCAAATAAGCAACAGATGACTGTATTATTATTGTTCAAAGGTAAATCTGAAAGACCAGCTTATTCCAGGTAACTAATTAGATAATTCCCATGTAATAAAATATGTAAGTTCATTTCCTGCTATTTCAAGTCATTATATTATCTTTTTTCTGCTGCTAAAATTTATTAGTCCTGAAGTTTGTAAGATGTTGCCTTTGTCTCAATAAATACATTTTTTTTTTTATTTACACATGCTGTGTGTATCTTTTTTTTTTTTTTTTTTTTTTTTTGTTATTGCAATACCCTTAGAAAAAAGACTATATTTGTTTGATCAAAATTAATAAACCAAAAATTTTAAAAAGTTAGTGTATTGAAAATATTTATTTTCTCATGTTTTTTTTTTTTTTTTTTTTTTTTTCCTTTTTTCCTGGACTTAACCACATTGGCTTCTGAGCAACTCAAATGTTTATCTTTATGAATTGTAATACAAATTTCATAATTTCCATATATATTTTTAGGGTTTTTGAATGTTTGTGTATGTGTAGCAGTTGTATGTGTTCTTATGTGTCTTCTTTTTGTGAAAATAAACTTTGATTTTTGTATATTTAATGGATTTCTTTGTTAGACTAATTTGTATGTAGATTATAACTGAGCATAATTTGAAACTAGTTCTTCTTCAATCTGATTATGCCAAAAGTAAAAAACAATCTGATTATGCCAAAAGTAAAAAAACCTTTTAATATTCCATTTCATTACATTAAATTCCTTTGAACAAAACCATTTTAGCCTCAGCTGGTAGAATTTAGCATCCTATATCCTGGGAATTAGTGCCCTTGGGTGCTTATCTTCTTCAGGTAAGTTTGAACATCACTATTCTGAGACACCCTGGTGATCTTTTTTTCATCTTGGGTTTTACTGTGTTTAGTAAACATGGGTGATGGTCCCCTGGAATATCCTAGAATCCTTCTGTATTTTCAACCAATTTTCTCTTTACCATTTTTCAAATGTCTAGATGAAGTTACACCTTGTTTCTGGTTTTTGTACCATTAAATTTCACCTTAACTGTCATTTGGGAATTACTATTGATTGATGAGAATTATTTTCATTTTGATGAAAATTATTATTGTTTATATAATTGTTGATTAATTTTGTTTTTTTTTTTTTTATTTTAGATTAAAGAATTATAAGGTATTGAAATATTTATAAAATGTATTAAATGCTCTTAAGTCAATATAAGGCAACTAAATTTATGATAGAGTTCTTAAATAAATTATCAGTATGTTTCACACAGGAATGTGTTACAAAAGTTATTTGCTCATAATTTAATGTAATCCAGTGAATACTGATTGCAAAGTTAACTTATAGAAAGTTGTAGATAATATTTAGAGACTTTTTTAAAATTGTTATTTGGCTATCTATTATTCATTGCTAAGTGAAGAAAGTATTGTCTTAAAAAAATTTTTTGTATGGGTTATTTCAAAAGTAATTATTAAAATAAATGGGTATTTAGATTGTGATGTATCATATTTTGATTGATTATATTTTAAAGTTTAAATATTGATATGATTTGCATTTTTAGGCCGAACAATTGTAAAAAGTGGCATCATAAAATTAGAAGGTGTTCCTATTATTACTCCCAATTTTGATATAGTTGTTCCAAGTTTATCATTTACCGTGAGTATATTTTTCGAATTGTAATTTCATAGTATGTATATGAAATGCTGGAATTATTTTTTTTAATTCTAAATTGTAAAATTGGTGCCTAGTCTCAAAAAAGTTATTTTTAAATCCATGTCATCTTTCATATTTTCAAATTATAAGTATTTATGTTGTGAACTATAGCTTCTAAATCTGTCCTGGCTATTTTGCAGACTGAAAGTACAGGGTTAATATATCCCAAGATACCTGCCCTTCCTCTCTTTTTTTGATAATGATAGTCTATAAGAAATTGATGGTTTTTTTTTTTTTTTTTTTTTTTTAATTTTTTTTTTTTTTTTTTTCTTGATTTTTTCTGAAACCATTGTAATCATTGGTTTCAGAAAGAATCAAGAACAAGTATGAACAGGAATTAGTTTTAAGTGCAATTCAAACACTTCCATGCATTCTAATTCTGATGCAATACAACTAAAAGCATGCATTCTGAAACAGGTGGGAACTGCAACACATCTAGCCTTGCACTCTTGTGCTCTGAAATGTTGGAATTATGCTTCTATTGATAAATTTTCTTTTGTGTGACAAGACAAGTAATTTCAATAGCATGCAAAATTCAAACCATGAAATACATTGAATCAATTATGCCTTTTTAGCATGAGATTCATTTATATTATTTTTTTGAGTTTATTGAATCATTAGCAAGTATTCTAGATTGTGTGTGTTCTTGGTAAGCCATCATCTCAGTATGCTATTGATGTAGTGTCCTAAAAATTGATGCGAAGGAAAAGTTTATTAACTCTTTCAATATATTTTTATTATTATTGTTAGAAGTATGAAATTGGTAGTTAATGAATTTAAGTTCCTTTCCAGTTTCATAGTTCTCTTAATTATGGATTAAGTATGTGATTCATTCATTTTTTAGTAAAATTAACTTGATACTTATACACATTGAACATCATTTAACCATTTACTTATATGTATGTCTAACTTTAATGCTAATTCTACACCATCTGGGATTACCGAAAAAAATCGTTCTGTCTATTCTTTAAGCAATGGAATGAAAGGTTCTTCATTTAGTTTGTCTCTTGATTTCTACCAGTTTAAAGAACTACTTGACAAGTACATTTTTGTTTCACCTTATTTATGTATTCCACATTTCGGTTCCTTCCATTCCCTAATGTATTGATCAAAAGTTCTAATAGTCTCAATGACTTTTGCTTGATTTTTTGGAAAAACTTTCTGACCTTAACATTTTTGTTTATTCTAACCTAAATGCTTCTTTTTCTGCATAACTGTATTTTCGCTGTTGTTCAGGTATTCCCTTATTTACCTTGATTATAAAGAAAAGGGGTATGTAACATATTAGAGAACACGTATTTGTTGATATATACATGTTTTAATACAATGTCATATAAACCTTTCTATATGAATTTAAAAGCTGTAAAAACTAAAAAACCATTCTTTTCTCTTATTCCTTCTTGTATAGATGACCACTGGGATGCATCTTCTTTTAACTGGACCTAATGGATGTGGCAAAAGCTCTTTATTTCGAATTGTAAAAGGCTTGTGGCCGCTGTATATTGGAGTTTTAGAGAGGCCTCCTGAAAATCAAATGTTTTATATACCTCAAAGGTACATAAAACTAATAAAGTAATATTTATATCTATATGGAAGTCATCATTTTTATTAATTGTCATGTTATTTGGCATCTTAATTTTTTTTAAAGCTTATTTTTATGTTAGTAATAACTTATTCAAGGAAGAAAGGCTTGTATTGACCAGTAGGTTTTATTTGTTTTTAAAAATATTTGAATTTAAATTTCATTTGTTAACTTGGTTTTTAGAAGGTTATCAGTTAAATGCAATCAAATAAAACTTCAAAATAAGAGACAATTATCGAACATAAGACTTTTGTAGAAGACTTTGTACATCTCTTCAACTTCTTATTTTTTTCATTTGTAATAACACAAGAAAATGATATTTTTAGATAATGCAAAAATATTAAGTGTATTTTTTTTATTAGGAGCTATAATAGCATCCGAAAATGTGTTTTGGATATTAAAAAAAGATGGAAAGGGAAAAAAAGGAATTTTGTTTGATTTAATGGGGAAATGTGGTGTTTAAACCCTTTTCAGCCACTTATTTTATTAAAATTTTTCATCTAAAAAATATTTTCAAAATTGTTTATTTCATAATAAATTATTTGAGTGTTGAATTAAAAATAAAAAGTATTCTTGATTAATTTTTTCACCATTTATTGAATTATTCTTATTTTTGAAGAGTAAACAGGTATATCTGCATACGTTTACATTTATGTATATTATATAACAATTTTTTTACATTAAGTGTACATTTAATTTTTTCTAGACCTTATCTAACTCTTGGGAGTCTCAGAGATCAAGTAATTTATCCTCACACTGTTGAAGATATGAAACAGCATAATTTAACAGATCAAGACCTTTTTGAAATATTGGGGATTGTTCATTTACAACATATAGTGTGCAGGGAAGGTGGTGAGTATTATTTCGATAAATAATCTACAAGTAATTTTCTTTCAAATAATTAATTTTAGGATTTTTCTTTCTTATGTACTATTTGTAAAATGACAAAGTATTCTGTACCACTTCTACCTCAACTTCATTAAAAAAAATTGATGTAGAGATTGTTATTTTTATTATTAAAAGGACTACATATTTATCTTATTAATTTTTAACAGTAAAAGAGTGACTGATTAGGAAACTGCTGTATTAAAATGTTTAATTATTTAATTCTTTTGCAGCTTTTTGAAAGCAGGATTCTTAATATGCTTTTAATCTCTTTTTATGTGAGAATTTATTTCATTTTCATTTCATTATAGGATGGAATACCAAACGAGATTGGAAAGATGTGTTATCTGGTGGGGAAAAACAAAGAATTGGAATGGCTAGACTCTTTTATCACAAGTAGGTTCTTTACATTTTCCCTGAAGGTAGTATAACATTTTCTTGAGCTTTGAACAAGATTCTTCAGCTAACAAATATTTAAATGTTAAAAAATTTGCTTCTTTTGTCAAATTGGTTTAGGTAATAAGATTAAAATATTTCTTCTCTAGCTATTGGGAAGCCTCTTAGTGCATTTTGCATACATGTGATGACCTAGTGTGAAAGAAAAGTCTCACTGTAGCTCATGCATGTCTTAAGAGGAGACTTAAATAGGTACCCACTGTCGTGGTATATAGCCAGGTACCTTCCTCTGAGAATTATATCAGAGAACTCAGAGGCTTGCATTCTTTAGTTAGGTATGGACATCATGACCATGAGGCACCTTAGTTATGCTATTCCTTTCCTTAGGATTTACCATCTTTGTTAAACATGGGTAACACAGCCCCAAGATATACTATCAATCCTGCTCTATTTTCAACCCTGCTTCTTCTCAAACTGTTTATCCTTTTTTCCCACCATTTTTTTTTATTGAACATCTAGACGTTAGTCATATCTTGTTTGGTGCAACATACCACTTCTGGCTTTTGCGCCATTAACCCTCCAAGTGTTTTACTTTTTTGTGCAAAGCTTTTCCTAAAGCACTCTATTTAATCACACCTAGTGCTTGTGAAAAGATTTTTCTTTTCTTTCACTAGATGCTTCTATTCCTTCCCTCTTTTATGATGCAGGAGGTCGGCAACATCCCCATGGAAAAGAAATTTTTATTGCAGATGACTGTGTCTTTGAGGAAACTGAATGATTACTTGTACATAGCCCTTGAGTGGCCTTTGGCGAATTTTGTGCAAAGCACCATTCTGTCGTTTGACGTCACTTTGCGTCAAACGATGGAAAGTGAACTTGTGCGGTTCCAAATTACGAGGTCCGTCGCCAACAGCCTTCGTGTGGTTTCTAGTGCAACGTTAATATAAACTAAACTAAAAACCGTTGTTTGAGGTTCAGTCGTCCAATTGAAAATTGTTTGCCCGATCCACTGAATCTCAGTAAAGCTACAACAAACTGATAAAGAATTAAAAAAAAAAAAAAACTTGAAAAAATTAGCGAGTTAAATGTTACAAAATGTTTGTTTACTTCAAACAAAAGAAAACATTTTTCCCCTGTCCTTTTTAAAAATATGGAAAAAAAAACTATTTTGATTTTCGTATCGAGATTTAAGCCAGGAAATAGACCCTATATTGGTTGTTGAATATAAGACCAAGAAAACACAAGTATATTTACCTGTTTTAAAAAATAATGCTTAGTACTATATCAGCTTCTCTAGACTCATACAATCAGTCTCTGGTTCTTCCAGAAATGTCGCGCTTAGAGTTAACTCACGGCTGTGATTAATGATATTGTAAGGTGACCAACTTTTTTTTTTTTTTTTTTTACAAAAAGAGTACCAATGGAATATCATTATATATGATAGTTAGATTTCTGAAATAAAAAATGAGCTTTCTCCAATCAATTACATTTTAATATAAAATAACATAATGAGTGATTTTCATATTTTTAAATGACATAAATTTTAATCCTTAAGATTATAGTTTTCTGCTGAATTAACTTTTCTGGTGTAAGCCTAAATTTTCTTTGCATAGCTCACTCACTTCAGAACAACTTACTCTGAGCAAAAATGCCCTTTTGACATTAGCATTTGTGTCACTGCAACTTAGTGTACATTCAATTAATAGCCTTAAATAAAAAAAAAAATGGGGAAGTATTTCTAGCCGTCTTCTATCAGCATTGAATTTTTCATCTTTCCGTTTTTTTAGAGTTTTATACTTTAAATACATATTCACATTTATCTTTAAGCAGAAAATTGTCTTCGATAACTACATCTTTCCATTCAGTCAGTACAAATTTGATTGCAAGAGAAACTGCGTCCCATTTAACTTTGACTTTTAGACAATGCTCTTAAAACAATTTAGTTCAGTGAAGTTACTCAATGTATTCATAACGAGTTTTGTTAACAATTTTAAGTTTTAGAAATGTATCCTTAATCCCAGATTTAGAGCCCTAAAGAATTGTAAGTTTATTCTTCAGTATTAACGGAACGAATTCATCATCACATCCCTTTCTATACAGCAAAAAAACAAAAAAAAAAATCTGAAATTTTATCACATTTAATTTCTGGTTAGTTTTATAGAAAAATGATGCCTTGTCTGAGAAAACAGACCATAAGTTTTGATGTATTGTTTTGAAAGAATGTTTTCGTAAAAAAGTGTAGGGCATTTTTCCAAATTTAAATATTATGACCAATGCATATAATTTAATTGCAAATTGCGCTCAAATGATGGTAAGTAAGTTTGAATTTAAAATTATAAAATTCTTATTACCAACAATGTCATTTGTATTTATTTTTAATAATCAATGAAAGCATCAGATTATTACTTTATTATGTTGCCGCTTTATTAATATTAGGTTTATTATAACGAACAAATCGAACTGAATTTTATAATAAATATTTCAAAGACTATTATAAATATGCTAATATTTTTTGCATACCGGTGTTTTAGCATCTCAGCTTTGCTTCCATGAAAAATTTTTATTGTATTCACCAAATTTTTCAACATGTCTTGCTTGAATTGAATTAAGTAATTGAAAAATTTGAATTTAGTAATTTAAATATTCATAGAAATGTAAGTATTTAATTTAAATAATTTTTTACTGCGTATGTGCAATACATAAATATTTTTTTCGTGAATTCTGATGAAGATCTTCAGGGCAGTTAATACAAAATTCCTAGTTTTGGTTGAGATTACGAAATGTAATTACCTGTACTTCAGTTATCCTCTAACAGTAAAGAAATTACGAGTGACCTTAATCAAATGGTTATTTTTTAACTTGAATTTCGAATAATTAGTAACCAAAAGTATCTGGAGAAATTTGCAGATGACAGTTACCCATATAAACAAATGTACAGGTGCTTACATGCCTTTAAAATTCATATACATTTCGCTATTTTAACAAGAATATACTAAGTATTGTATATAAATTGTCCTGAACTCCTAGCTTTGAAATTATGTATAAACTGATGGATTGTGAAAAGTTTAGATAAAAATTATAACTGAAAAAAGCCATACATAAGAAAAAAAATTTCAAGATATTATAATACAGAAGCTTAATTATTATTCATTTGTTAGAAAATTTAAAATGTTTCAAATTTTGAAATGTTCATTTCTTTAACATCTTATAATGAAATAATCCGTATTTTAAAAACTGAAATTTTTTCATTAAAATAAGATAAGTGAAACGATAAAATATATTCATTATTTTTATATATTCTATAAAATTAAACAGATATTTTTTATAAATATTTATTTGGCAATATTTTTAGAGATTTGAAATATTTTATAGAAACTTAATTCCATTTGATAATTTTAATGAGAAAAGAATGGCAGTTAAACATGCAAAGAAGACATAAATTTATTAGTCCAACTATTTAAAATAGCACTCTCC
Source organism: Nephila pilipes (assembly GCA_019974015.1). Lineage (NCBI taxonomy): Eukaryota > Metazoa > Arthropoda > Arachnida > Araneae > Nephilidae > Nephila > Nephila pilipes. The sequence goes on along the minus strand of BMAW01076938.1, from coordinate 73,418 downwards.
TCTCTCATCATAGATTCTTAAGGCTTTTTTAAGTTCATGAAAGTAAAAGTGAGAATAAATTCTATTTTATTCTTCAAATGGGCTTTTTGATTCATTTAAATAATTGGTTGTATCACGAAAATTTTACATCAAATGATGTGTTTAAATCAAACGCAAAAAAAAAAATCTCATGCTATTCTGACTTACAGACACTAACTGATGCCTAGTACAATTATGTACAAGGATTGCAAATATCTCCCCCACACCCATCGTTTTGAATGCCTTATCCATAAGGGCAAGAGTGGGTTTCCCTAATGAGCCATAAAATTTCCTGTCAACGTTCATTCTGTGTCCTCAAGCCTCACCAATTATCTATCAAGATGTGAAACCTTTCAAAGAGGGGAAAGGAATTTCGGAAATAAACACGTTTCAAACGAACTTGGAATAATACTATGAAGGCGAAAAAATTCGGCTTTACTGCTTTCCGTGAGTTCATAGCCTCATTGAAAACACGTCTGGAACGCTTTTGAAGTATCTTGAACAGGAGGAGTTAACCTGTGCATAAAGCTTTACTTTACAAATTTTACTATTTGCTTTTTTTAAAAAAGGTTTTTTTTTTTTTTCAGGGTAAACTTTACTTTCACTCACTCCTTGTGCATTATAAAACTCTGTAGTTTCTTATTAGTGAATTCAGCTTTGATTTCCATAAGGTTGAAAGAGTAATCTCCTTAAGAATTATTATAAATATGAAGAAAAATATATATAGTATTTTACATCGGAAATGTGCCTATTGATATTTTTCAAAAAGCGAACCTTCCACAAAATATTTTTTTATTGGTATGAAAATCAATCATGTCTGTGGGTACCTTTTAGCATCATACTCTTTAGAAGTATTGCATTATGGTAAATTTTAGTTATAACTGTTCTTTTTCAAGTCTTTTTAAGTATACATGGAATTTTAAAGCTACATAAATTGTTTTAGGCCTCAATTTGCATTGCTTGATGAGTGTACAAGTGCTGTGTCAATTGATGTGGAAAGTCGTATTTATGAATCTGCTAAAGAGTTAGGCATTTCACTTTTAACAATTACTCATAGGCCATCACTATGGTGAGTTATGATTTTATAAATTAAATTGATATATTTTGGTAATTTTCAGAAAATGTATATAAGATATGTCAAATGTCAATTTTATGTACATTAAGTCTTAAATATGGAATACAATTTCAATTTGATAGCTTTGGTATAATAGGAATAAATTTTTCCATCGACTGTGTAGTGTATAAAAATTTCTTTCGAATTTAAACATTGAATTTAATATGCATGTAAAATAATTGTCATAAGGATGTATCCATTTGCATTATATTGTTATGCTTTTGAAATAATGGCTGGTTTTTTTATTATTTCTGTGTATCAATATCTCTAAATCATCAAAATAAAAATAATTTTGTTGTATGTTCATTAAGTGATATCTAAAGATATCAGATCACTAGATTCAAATGCTAAGGAATAATAGATTGAATTGCACTTCAAAGAAAAAAGTTGATACCTGAATATAAACTAATGGAACAAATTGTGAATTTGTTTTGGATCACCAATAAAGGAAATTAAATGTAATAGCTTAGGATTTGTCCCCATAGTGATTGCTTCACACTGAGAGTCTTAAGTTTTTTTAAGGGCATATCTTCTGGTGAGCTGTCTCAAAAGATAATTTCATCCTATCCATTGAACAACGTTGATACAATAAGCAAGATAAAAGTGATATCTCAAAACTTGACAGATAACATTGTTTTCTCTTTACATTTCTCTGGTGTAACTGCTATACATAAATTTAATGATAAATTCTGATTAGTGCAAAATTATCCTACTCTTTAAAATACTCTGAATTGTATTTACTATATAACAAGGCTTCTTTTAAAATTTTAGGGCATATTATCCTCAATTTTTGAAAATAGTAATTGTATAAATAATATAAATATGTAATAACTATTTTAAGCATATAAGTGATTCTTATAACAGAATATTTATGTACAATATATTTTAGGAAGTTTCACACTCACCTGTTGCAGTTTGATGGGGAAGGGGGTTGGAGTCTCGAACCATTAGATACAACAACTAGACTTTCATTACGAGATGAAAAAGAGAAATTAGAGGCTTCTTTAACTGGTGTACCACAAATGGAAAGAAGACTCAGGGAATTATGCACCTTACTTGGAGAAGATTCCGCTGTTCCATTGTCATCATCAGAACTTCCATCTCCTCCAAAAGATGCATCTTCTGATAATAATGATGATTCTTATGATTCTCCAGTAGTGATTGAAAATTTATCTGATTGAATAAGGAGCAATATCAAACTTGCTCTACGTAGCATAATGCATATTGTTTTAAATTAAATTTTCGATTCAGTTATAAAAGTTTTTCATAGTTTCCTGAAATGTGTCTAAATTTACTATCATTCTCGTTTCAACCTTTTCATATTTGACTAATTTTAATTAGCAAAATACCTTTTGTGTCTCTTGGAAAAACACAACAAAGTATTGTAATAATAAATGAAAAAAAATGATAACTTCATATTCTATACTATTGATAAGATCACATTATGAAGAAATGTATGATAAACTCTTAAGATTCCAACAATGCGCCTTTCTTCCGCTTCAAGCTTAATTTAAATTACTGTTCTCACCAGAAAATACACCCCTACTATATTTTTATTGAGGTATTCAACTCTGTATTTTACTCATTATGTATGCCATACATTTATTATAGTGTCATGAAAAAGGCATATTTTGGAGATTTTATGGGAATAGTTTCTAATAAGAATTTTCTGTTTGCCTTTATGTTGATTATAGGCCCTCGCCTGAATTCAAAAGGTGTTTTAGTTGCAGATAGGGGAAAGTATTTTCCAGATTTACTTTATATATGCATTACAAAAATATGCATTATGATATGTCTACAGAGTACTGTCTTTCAGGAGAATTTTTTTTAAAAAAAATCTGCAAAGAATTATGCATGAAAAGCTATTGTGTATACTTTTTACCTTATATTCATGGACATTCATGTTACTTTGTATATATATAATAATTTTCACCCATAATTTAATTGAATAGCTTTTTCAGTGAATTTTTGCTTATCTCATTCAAATATAATAAATAATATTATGTATCAGAATAGAGACAGGGCTTTCTGAACTGTGTATTTCAATATACTCCTGTGAACATAGTTCTTAAACTTTATTAGAAGTATACTCAATCCTAAGGAGATTTGTATTACATATGTTCTAGCTTGTGATATTGCATATATATTTATTTTTTTTATTGTTGTTGAAATTAAATTTTTATGGTAATTAAATTAAAGTAGGGTCAGTATGTTCTGCTGTATTAACTTTTTCTTGAAAAGAAATCACAGTCCTCAAGGATCCATGGAAACATGAATTGTTTTCGTGCAAATGTTGGAATTTAAAAAAGCGTTTAATTAAATTTTTTTCTACTATTGTGTTATACATGATACAATTGAAGATGTTCTCTATATAAATGTGTGTTTATTTCTTGTTTGTATATATATAAAATTAATGTAAATTTTAGAAATGTGTGTATCTGTATATTTATATATTATTTTCTCTTTCTAGAGAATTTATTAATTTGATTCAAAATTCTATTTTTAAATCCCTTTGTTTATACGTTATGTTTTCATAAGATTTCTTTTAGAAATGAATTTAACTTTTCTATATTTTATTTGTTGCATGGAAATATGTGTCTGTATATATTATGCGGCTCTGGCTTAATTTGTTTTTAATTTAGAAATATTTTTAATGAAGTGAAATAAATGGTATTTATAGCATTTTTTTATCATAAGCATTCCAAATACTTCTTGTTTTTACTTTAAATATTTATTTGTAGAATTAGTTTTTTAAAATTTAAGATTGTCTATGCTATTTCTTTGCAAAAAACTTAATGGTGACATAATTTCTCTTTGAATGTGATATTTTTTAATGAATAAGAAGGAAGCATATTTAAAACAGAATTCTATTAGAAAAATCTGAATGATTTCTTTTTCTGTTTTTAAAATGTATAAAAAATATATTAGTTTTATGAAAAATTTAAAAATTCAATGGTTAGTTGACTGGATTTTTCCCCCTTTGAAGAAGTACAAATAATTTTATTTTCTGTTATTGTAAAAGGTCAATTTGATTGTTTTTTTATGTGTAATGTTTTAACTGATGAAAAACTTCGAAAATTTTTGTAACTATTTTGAAGCTTCAAATGCCTTAAAATATGAAATGGATTTATTGTTACATTTAAGTTTTTCATAATTAAATTTAAATAACTTTTGTTTCTTTTCATCTTCTGAAACTTATAAATATGCAGTATGTTATACATTCATTTTAATACTCTTTTTTTTTTTTAATACTTTTATTATTTTTAAATACTCTATATTTTCCCTCCATTATTTCAGAAATGGGGTAAAAAGGAGAGCATCTTTTTTTTTTTACTTATGTTTTGGAATTCTTATGAACTAATAGTATTTTTAAGATTGTGTTTACTATATGAAATAATTTTTATTACCTTGTTAAATAATTTTTATTTATTTATGCAATTACATACCTTTTTGTTTTTTATTTATGTGACTCGATTATTGATAATTTCCACTATAACTTTTCAATAAATTTTGTTTTATTGTCTTATCTCCTAGTTCAAACATTATTTCAATTTTTCTTTATCACATTCTTCTTCATTTTGCAATTACTTATATTTTTAAAAATGGATCTGCATTGTTTTAAAAATATTTCAAAATGATTAGCACATCTCTGAATAACTTTTACAAACTGAAATACTCCAGCTGTGTATGATGTGTTTTTATGGTACATTCTAAATATTTAGCTTGCATTTTATGTATCTTCTCGGTATTTTAGACTGATATTGGGTAAAATAAATATCTATCACATGAAATTATTCATTGTCATTTTAATGAACACTTGAATTGAAAATTGTATTATCAGTGTGTAAGCATTTATTATTGTCAGCCTCTTTTATTAAGCAAGCTTTTAAAGGCATTTATTTACACTAGAATATAAATGTAAAGGAATTAATGTTATAAATAAGTTAAATAAATTTGTGTGTCTTAATCTAAGGTGAAATCTAGAATAAATCCGAATTTTTCTATTCATTTCTAATACCTTCCATATCCTTCATTTGACTTTAATAATTAATAATCTTAATTATTTCTTTCTCTAAGAAGTGTTGATTCCAGTTCAGCTGATGAAAAAAGTATATTTTCTTTTACCCAATTCATATTGTAATTTATGGTGTTTTGGTTACTCAAATGGGGGGAGGGGGTGATATTCAAAAAACATGATTGATTTTTTTTTCTTTCTATAAGACTTAAATATTCTTTTTGCTTTTTATAGAGAATTAAGATGTGTATGTATGTATGTATTAAAGCATGCTAATCTGGTGCAGGAAAATATAAAAATTAAGAACTTCATTTGTTTTGTAAATTCATTATTATTCTTTAGAAATTATAACTGTGTTTTGACTTAATTTAACAACAAACAAATGCTTAAAATTATATCAATCTCATTTAAAATTCGCAATTTTTTGAAACATTTTCTTATGTAACATCACTGAAGAATACAGATATAAGATGTTTCAGATTGTCCCAAAAATGTATATTGCCTTGACTGTAAAATGAAATAAGTAGATATGGATTTTAAATGCACCATTTTAAGAAACAGTGATTAATGATTTTTCAATTTTTTTAAGTCATTAAAAATGCATTATGTCAGGGTTTTTTGAAGAATTCTCCAAAATGAATAAAACTTAAAAAGAATAAAAATTTACTTATCAAAAAAAAATTTCAATTTTTAGTGTTAATATACTAGGTGTGGTTTTGTATTAATCTCTTCTAATCGGAAGTTTGAAATAGGAAATTTTCCTAGGATGTGTTTTTCTTTCCATATACATTTGCCTCCATAATAATTCCCCATGATGAAGAGTAATTATTTACTAGGATACTTCAATCTGTGTAGAGCAGGGTCTATCTTATCTTTTTTTACTAAATCAAGTAAAACAAAGATATTAACCAAAATTCAAAGTATATAAATTGTAAACTGTGAATTAGAAACTATTTTTTAAATGATGTAATAATATATATTTATTCATATCAAAACATGTTTTGCATGAATAATATACTTCATATAACGAAATGTATTTTAGTAAATAATAATGGTCTTGTTTTATTTTAAATACCAATAACAATGTTCATCTGAGAATGTATGTTGTCATTTAAAAGCGGAGACTGACTTCTAATTTAACAAAAGTCAATATATGTAAGTGTTTCTCAAGAGTTATTGACAAACAATTTTGCTTTATTCTTGAGGAATGCTCTACTTTTAGTCTTCATTAACATAACTTATCAATGTAATTTTACGAATTTGAGCAAATCTAATAAAATCTAGAAGCTTCATTTTATTTGATTTATTCTTTTTGTCATTTTATTATATAAATGTGTGTGATTTTGTATAATTTAAAATTATGTCTAAGTAACAATAATTAAATACTTTTATATATTTCTGGTAATATACATGATTAAAGCGACCTTTTCTTCTTTGGGATTCATAAAGTTCCCCAATTTGAAAATTCATTAATTCTAAAATATTAAGTGCATAATTTATAATCAAATCTTATGCAATATTAGACATGTAAGTAAAACATTTACAATACCTTGCATAAGTTAAAAAAATTTGTTTGCATGCAGAATTTCCTTTCAGTTGTACTAACAGTAATTAAAAAAAAAATTTTATGAAATCGTTATTTCTTCTGAAGAATTTGTTTTTTAAATTTTATTTATTTTTTTTTCAATTTAAATTTAGTTTTAAAATTTCCATCCACCCCCTAATTTGCTTTAATTTTAACCTTTCTTTAAATGCCTTAAGTTTTGCATTAGTGCTCTTTCTTTCTCACTGAGGACATAGCTACATTTCCCCGTATTAGCTTGCACTGGATATTCTTGTTTTGTAAATGTTAAATTCGTATGTTGTTGACCTGCAGAGTGCTTATGTAAGTTTTGTTATCTTTTTTAATTTGTTGATTAATTTTTGGATTGTTCATTTTATGTTTTCATTGGTTAAAAATGGGGTTCATCTTTTAGTCTCTCTCTATTTTTTTACTTGATTTCTTCTATTGAAAATCTTGTTTTTTATTTTTAAATGTATAGAATTTCGATATTGATCCTTAGCATTTTTCTGTTGGGCTTGTAAAGAATGTTTAACCATCTAATCGTAATTTTAAAAAAATCTTTTTGTATGTTTTAATTCTTGCTTCTACAATAATTTTAATTACTTATTTCTTTGATATATTACAGAAATATGAAATAGTATTCCATATATATATATATAATCTTCCTGATTTTGGTTTCTGTTAATCTCTGTTCATTTGTATCTGGTTATATAACAACCTTCTGCAATAACATTGCTGAAGGGACTTATTTTGCCATTAATTCTGGGGAAAACCTTGCTTATTGAATCTATAGCCAGTTACAGTATTAACTATTTTGTATTCAATTATTTGACTTAATTTATTTCTCGATACTTTTAGTGGATATATTAGTTTTCATTTAATTTAGTTGTTTTTTAGAAATTTATCAATAATATATAATGATTTTCTTTATATATTTATTTTTTTTATTCATTTTTCCTTTATTTGCATTGATTTACTTGTATATTTATATAGCTAGGTATATGATTTTTACTCGATAGTATAAAAATGTTTTATTCCTTACTGTGTTATTTTTAATTTTGAGACTTATTTTCTGAAATTATTTCTGATTACAATGTAGTTTGGCACAGTCAGATTTCGCTCTCGTGGCATCAGTACACTATCACTAATTATAATGTATTAATTTATATTTACAAATAATTTTTAAATACATACACGCCCACACATAGAGAGATTGCATGTACATAGCAACGAGGGTTTTTTTTTAAAAAAAAAAATTAATATTCTAAAACTCTTTATGCGAATTTCTTTTGCATATTTGGGATGTGCCATTTTTATAAAAAGATAACTGAAAAATCGCATGTTCCATTCGAGCATAAGAATGCATTCCATCCTTTCAAAGATTTGATTTTAAAATAAACTGCAATTTGAAGCATATTTTTTTAAGACGTAGTTCAATGTTATGATTGTGTTGTTATCCCTGGTGAAAAAATAGAATAAATGGAACATAGTTACGCATATATATTTATTCACATAGAAAATGCATTGGAGGGGATATAACTTACAACATACAAATTGAAATTATAAGGGAACTTATAAAATTACAGAAAATTAAGTCGTTTTAAACTATCTTCAGAGGCAATAATTACAAATTTAATAATAAATTATTGTACATTATTATTACAGTTAAAGTAACTGGAAGAAACAGAAATTTAGAATATGCAGGAAATTTTCACAATTATTAAATATTCCAGAATTTTTTTTGAAGATATCGTTTATACATTACACATTATACCGCATTATATAAAGTCAAATTTAAGAATAAGCGTGGATTGGTAGAAATACTCGTAGTCTTCAAACTTGACATTTTATATTTTTACATCTACATAGAGAAGACACACACACACATTTAGAATTAATTGGAAAGACATACACCTAGATGACAAAGAGTGGAATACATCCGATCAGATCCCTTGCATATTTGTGGGATATTCATGAGAGATATTTAAGTGTTTTACGTGAGTTCTCCGTACACACCCACTCTCCCATCAATATCTTTGAAACAAAGCAGTGCTCTGTAAAATGGTTGTAATGCTACCATCTGTCAAAGATGATCTTATTTAAGTTAGCGCTGTTTCCTTTTAGGAATGTGTACCAAGCAGAAATCATACTTTTACTATCGAGTACTTTAGCCACCGAAATTCCTATTTCCGTTCGATTTAATTATTAGAGATGCCCATAAGTAATGTTTTTTTGAAAAAGGCAACGTTTGGTGGTTGAGGGTTTTTTAGGGATGCTGTAGTTATGAGTTCATTTATTGAAGTGTATATATGCATTATATTTAATAGAGCTTTCTTAGAAAGTTTTAATAGCTTTTTATGAAATGAATAAAATGTAAACCTGGAGAAATTTGTTAGACATTGTATGGCGTACAATTTAATTAAGCTCGTAAGACAATGTGCCGAACAAATGAAGTTTCAAAATGGGTAATGTTTCTTTGCCAAAAGTTCAATGCCACTTAAAATTTATTGAGAAGTTTCAGCATTACTGCTTATGGGTACAAATACTTTCTGTCATTACATGTCTTCTATTTTCAAGTTTTGGCCGTGGTAGCCTAATGGTCATGGTCGTGGCCGGCGGTTTTCGTTGAGTTGTGGGTTCGAGCCTTGAAACCACTAAAGATCCGCCGTATAGCTGGTGCTGAAAGTCCTCGCGTTGGCATGGGGGGGGGGAAAGGAGAGGGAGTTGCCAACTCATAAATGTAGTCCTCATCGCGTGACCGAGGTTCAGAAATACGTAGTCCGTCGTTAATAGCCCTCATGTTGCTTCTAGGGCGACAATAATAAAACCAAACAAAAAGAAATATTTTGAAGTTGCCTTTAAGCTATATTGGATTTTTTTTTTTTTTTTTTTGCGTTTATGCTGAGGAAACGAAATGGATTCTTAAAGATAGGGAAAAAAGGAAAAAAAAAAAAAAAAACAGCGGCTTTCTACATGAGAACTTTCGAGAAAAATTTCAAACCAAACATTTATGATAAAATCTACTTGGAGCGTTTTGATGCAGACGTATTTTTTATGATCAATTTTCTCGCAGAAAAACATCCCTTTTGATTTATAGGAAATGTGCTGTCGTTCAACATAACGCAAGACCACATGTTTACGAAGGTTTCTCAACAAAAAGTTAAAATATGTCGGAACCGAAACTCTCTCTTATCCATTCTTTCCCTGTACTTTTTTTTTAAAACTCTTAAATAGTAACCTTACAGTACTTTTATATTGGGGGGGGGGGGAATCTAATTCTTAAGAATAGACAAAAAAAAACATTCAGTTGAGTATTTCGACTTTAAAACTGCATGATTTTAACGGCTTGGAAGGAAAGTTATTCCGTAGATGGGGGAAGATCATAAAAATTTATGACTATTCTGTTCACAAATTTTTCTTTTTAAAAATACATACCTTTCATCTCACGATAAAAAATTATACTACTTTTGGGTGCTCATATTATGTAATGATCATTTTCTATACTTATTTCCAAGCTGAACTTTTGTTAATTACTCCTTTTTTTTTTTTTAATTCCTGATCATTTCATATTTAAATAAATACATTTCTTTCGATCCACATTTTCCATTTTTTTGCTTAATTTGTTCTGTGAGTGTTTACAATGAATTTAGAAACTATTTGTAGGAATGTGTCTCTAAAATATCGTTTCACATTGAAAAATAAATTTTTATAAGATATACTTTAACAATCTTCACGATATCTTTTAAAATGGAAATTTTATTTGGAATTTGGTACGCATTAAAATAATTACACTGGTGTGTAAAAATTATGGACGAAATCGGAAAAATTACCATTTCAGCGGAACGAAGAGGCAGAGCGGACAGAAAGACTAATCAAGAGATTAATTAGGGTGAAGTAGGCAGATAAAACCAACACACGTAATGCGGGATAAATCACACTGGCGGTGTAAGCTCAGCATTTCTGGGGAAGTGATTGCATGGCGTATATCAATTTAAATGAAGTCGAATTGCTGCCTCAGCATGAAATGTCGAACAATCAATCTGTTAGACAACATCTGGATGATTTTAACCAAAGTCGAAGTGTCTTGGTGGATTTCGGGATTCCTCGCAACATCGTTTCACGACTTAGGAGAGAATTTCAAACTACAGAAACAGTTATCCAACGATTAAGCAGAGGTTGTCCACGACCAACAACGCCAGCGGAGGAGCAGTATATTGTCCTACAGGCCAGAAGGAACAGGCGGGAGAAATCGCTTGACTCAGGGGATTGGACGACCTATATCACGTTTTACCGTGACCAGGAGGCTGCACTGTGTTGGCCTATTTTCCCGACGATTTGTACCTTTAATGCCTGCTCATCGTAGAAGGCATTTTCTGTGATGCCGAGAACACCAGAATCGCACAGATAATCAATGGGATCGAGAACTCTTTACGGTTGAGAGCAGGTTTAGTCTGAATAGCAATTCTGGACGCATACACATCTGGAGAGAGGGGAAACCCGCAATAACTCCTCCAACATCATCAAAAGAGACCAGTTTGGAGGTCGCATGTTTGGTTGCCATACTGACCTTCACATATTCGAAAGAGTTTCAGTTACTTTGGCCCGCTATTGTAACGAGATTCTCCTACCCTATGTGAGTCTTTTTAGAGGCGCTATGGGTCCACAGTTCCTTTTCATGGACGACAATGCGTCAACTCATCACACAGTAGCTGTTGAACAATGAATATATTGAATGCATGGAGTGGACGGCAAGGCCTCCGGATCTAAATCCCATTGAGTATGGGACTTTCTAGGGAGACGCTTGGCAGCACGTATCTTACTGTCAGTAACGATTCCGGAACTCCGATTGGCAGTACAAGACGAATGGGCTGCAATGCCTCAACAACTAATTGACAATCTCATACTCAGCATGGCCAGACGATGTGAAACCTGCATAGCAATCATGGGAGATCATATTCCCTACTGAAGGATGGATGTTTTTTGTCTGGACACTTGTCACATGGATGTTTCAGCCATCAGTCGCATTGTGCTCCCATGCTACTTTTTCAATAAAGTTCCTTTTTTTTTTTTTTTTTTTTTTTTTTTTTTTTTTTTTTTTTTTTTTTATATATATATATATATATATATATAAGTTTTGCTACATTATTCATGTTCTTACGCCTTGAAGATCTTATAGTTTTATTCGTGTTGATTTAGAAAGCTTTTGCACAACGTTATATTGAAAAATCCATCTCGTCCTTAATTTTTGAAAAAAAGTGTATGTATGTATTATTTAATTCTGTAAAAATGTTTGAGCACTTATATGAGTTTGATTAATTACTTCACTTAATTATGTTTGAGCACTGCCTTATATTTTTATTAACATCGATAGCTTTCCTCGTATTCGCCGATTTCTCTCAAAATTTTTAATAGAAAAATTTTGTGGAATAATAAGAGAGAAGGGCAACGGTTGGCATGATTGCGTTTAATTTAATTGGGCGATACAGAAGTTTTGAGAGAGAAGTTCTTAGTCAAAGGTTCGCCTTCTTATCCAGATGTGCCTCAAAATAACTATAACGATGTGATTTACACGATAAAGTCTGTGATCAGTATCCCGTAATATGAATAAGTTCGCTTAAGGAATTACATGGCTAAGCTTAAAGATATTGCAGTTTTATAGATCTATCTGAAACGTGCGTCTAATACAGAATTTATATATTCATCTTCCAAGCAAGCATCTGGGTTTTTTTTAAGTACTCTGTTTAATGAACTTCGAGTCCAGTGAGATAATCCTCTCAAAAAACTAAACTAAATAATTCTATAGTATGAAAAGTGCTTCTCCATATAGTCCAAAGAATTATGGTAGGATTTGAAAGGAACCATGAACTTAGATGACGAAAAAAATCACCCTTATTTTCAGGTACAATTAATTAAATCTTAATTTTCTTTTATAAAGACTTGCATGGAATTTCAGTACCAGCAAGAATATGTAGACATTACAGTCGTTACTACTTTTGAAAAATTTCCTGCACTCATCAGATCATTAAGATTGCGGTAGTTATTAGACTAAGGTGACCAGATTTTAACACTGGAAAAGCGGGACACCATCGACGGGAGGGGGGGGGGGGGCTGGTTTACAAATTTGGAACCACAAATTTACCTACCTTTGGTACCTAAATAAATTACTTACCAAAATCATCTGAATACATTATTTGTTGACGTCACTTGTTTAACTAGCACTTGCACATAGTACGATGTGTATCGTATGAGAGATAGTTACAAAACTCAATATGCGAAGCCGTTACTTCGTGGACGACCAACAAACTCCTTACACCCTGACCCTTCTTCTCTCTAAAATTCCCCTCAGTTTCCAATTTTTGTATAAGTTGTAATTCCTTTACAACAATGTTCCAAATGATGCTAGATAGCTAGCGAAACATGTCGCCGTAAGAATAAATTCTGTGGAAGTGTACAAAGTGTTCTCTCTTCATTTTACAGCTACAAAATGTTTTCGTCGCTGCCAATGCCAAAAAATGCCACTGTTTATTAAGTCCAAACAATGGTGGTCGTATTCTAGCAACTGATCAAGGTGAACTTTGATAAGCAGTCCTGATAATCACTTCTCCACAATTATTTTTGTTATTAAAATTTAACATTATAAAATTTACAACAATAATATGAAACTCATATCCAGGTGAAATAGCTACATGGAAGCCGAAAACCGTATATTCCCTTCCCATTCTCCGTCCGTTCCTTAGCTAGTCGTGCATTCTTTCTAAAAATCGGGACTTTCTTAAAACCCTGCGGGACGTCTGGTCACCTTATATTAGACCTACTAGAGCAGTCCTGTTGTAAGCAAACTGAGGTGGCGAACTACATGAAAAAATATCAATATAGTCATAGGAGGGAGAAGCTACCGTTTGTTGCACAGGGATTGCTATTTTTAAAAGTGTTTCTTCCCAGTATTTGTGCTCTGAATTATATTTATTTTTGAATTGTCTGAATATAAATGTATTTATGAATTATTATTCGTTGTACTTAGAAAGAAGCACACATATTACTCAGACTACGTATATTTTCTAATTGCATATCGATGCGGCTGATTTCTCTAGTTATTTTCTGTTACATGATTTTAAAATTATTCTTAGAAGAGAACGATGTCCTTCACCATTCTTTTAAAACATAAAAGGCTAAGAATCTCTCATAAAACCGAAGAGAGAAAACATCCAAACAAAACCACAAAAAGGGGAGGATTCATGTATGCTTAATTTGAGTGGCCGCGGTAACCTAAAGGTCATGGGCACGGACCAGTGGCCGGCGGTTTTCGTCGAGTCGCGGATTCGAGCCTTGATGACACAAAAGACCCACCGTGTAGCTAGGGCTGATGCCCGTTAAATCTGTCGAGATTTAAAGCCCTGCCGTTGGCGTGATGTGGAAGTTAGGAAAGGGAAGTACCAGCTCAGGCGTCGTCCTCGTCACTTGACCGAGGTCCACACCAATGACTCTCGAGTTGCTTCTAGTGTGACGTTAATAAAGTCAATCAAACAATCAAATGCTTATTTTTAATTAATTCAATCTATGAAACAAATAACTCTTTTTTTTAAAAAAAATCCGTTTCTATTTATTTCATGAATGGTAATATTAGAGATATAGGTACTATAATATCCAGAGTTGTATACATAACTCATTATTTATTTCTTTGAAAGACGAACTACGCAAATATATATATCGTTTTCTATTGCAGCTCTAATGAAATATATTCTTAACATTGTGTGTTTGCACGAAATATTAATCTCTAATAGGATCCACAAAATAATGAAAACAAATGCAAAGATTTTTGAAAGAGATTGGAATATATTTTGCTCAAGTTATCACTTAAAAGCCATTCAACCATTATTAGAATCAGTTGATAATATGCATTTAAAAGGACGTTAAATTTATGTTGTTATTTTGAATATGTATTAAGACATTGCTGAGAAAGTACAGTATCTTAATTTTAGAGATGAGGGAACCCTTCAATAATAATAGATTAAATATATGTGACACTCAGAATAAGTAGGATCCAGTTATAATATGTCATATGAGCTTTAAGGATACTAACTCATTATGTTCTACAGTCTTCCTCAGTAACAATGGAATCTTTCATTTTTTTTTTATAACAGGCTTTCTTATTATATAATGTTAAGTGAATATGTAGCGTTTTGAATATTCTAGAATACGAATAGTGATCTGATCGCTGGTATGTATGTTGATGAAGCTATTCATTTGTGTGTGTGCGTGTATATATATACAAACACCTGTAACATGACATCTAACTCATAAAACATTGTACTTGAAATATAAAAAAAGTGACATAAAAGTGCAATCAGAATAAATAATGAATGCATCTAATATTCGTATAAACCTCGGATGTGAGCGAATGTAGTTTCGTGCTTCTCCAGATAATAAACATTTGTTTTTTCGGCTTCTTCTGAATCATTTTTTTTTTCATACACTCTCTGATTTCTTTTATTGACTCAGCGACCGAAAAACTTATCACATGTCAAATGAGGCTGAATTCGATCTCCCATTATCGCCCATCACAGGAAATAACCATTTGTTATATTTTTACATTAAGGCTGGTCTATCTGAAATGAAGTTCACCAATACTACTCTGTGATTCATTAAGAACTTCGGATTGCATTTACAGTTTATCTCAAAAAATTTCTTTTGAACTGCATTTTTATGACCTTTTCAGGTGTAAAAACAATTTCTTATTAAATTAAAAACCATTTATAATCCTTTCATGATGAAAACGTCCTCTTCGTGAATTCCGTCCAACTGGGCAAATAATTTTTATATCAAAGACTTTGCTTCAAGATGATGCAGGGGTAAATATTTCTACTTCTGTGATTTTTAGTAATTATCAAAGGGAACGACTTTATACCTCCTCCAAACCATAAATCTTCCACACGTAGCCTTAACAATATAATCTGATTGGAAAGCTCTTTGTTTTCCACAAAAGTGTATATAATTAACATCAATTTTCCTAGAACTGAAATTCTTTATATTTTGTTATAATTGTTGCATTTCTTTTTTTTTCAGAAAACTTTAAATACGAGTAAGGTTTACGCATTGGTCGTTGGTTTTTAAGATTTAAAATTTGAATTCTTTAATTAATTCAATTTAATGCTTTTCGTAGTGGAAAATTGGAATCAAACTTCTGGAATTTTTCTTTCTAAATATTTTTTCTTTCAGGATTATTTGTGAGAACTTATTACTCTTCTTAAAACTTCTTTTCAATTCTCATGAAATTTTTCATTCTTTTCTTCCTTTCTTTCCCATTTTTATAATTATGGATTGTCTTCATGAAAACATCAATAGCTTCCGCTGATGTAATGACAGAAAAGAAAAATTTTGGCTTAAAATTCACTTTCCATTACAGTAAAGGTCAAACCTTATGAGCTAACTTTTTATTAACAGGGTTGTTTAAAGAAGTGAACACATTGTAAAAATGTGAATTGTACGTCATTTATGTCTAACGCATTGAGCGATTTTGTCCTGCCATCAAAGAAACCAGTGAGCTTATTAACTTTAAAACATAACTTTCGTGGTAACCTATAACACTAGTCTGCGATTCAATTCTACTAACTAATAGTATATATGTTCGTTCTTGAACTTGTTAAGTTTCAGGACTGTCCCGATTTTGCTTAAACTTTTGATCAAAAGATATACTGTATTCAATTCTCATGGAATTCAATAATAATTCAATAGTATTCATCAAGAATAATTTTCTCATTATTTTTAGGTGGGCTGTATACACTTCATCAATAAAACTTTAATCAAAATGAACTCGCGTGGTACAAACACCTAAATAGGTACTCGAAATGTTTGATTATAAACTAGGGTTGATTTTGAAATGTGTGTGTGTGTGTTTATTCAATAAAACTTTTATCGAATTCGTTTACCCCTTTCAGTCACTTCTTTTGTACCCATTGAACATTTTCACTTTTGTCGTTCATTCGCAAGATCGATCAAAATATAAATTCAGCAACTTTCATTCCATGCAGTATGTCTGATTGATTGATGTCATGATTGAACTTTAACAAATGAAATGACATAGAATCCTTTTTATTACTTGTCAAATGAAAATTGTATTGTCTAAATTTTTATTTTGAAAATATGAGTGCGTATAGCATCGTAGTTTATAATTCATCTCAATTTCGTCAGTTTGATCTCCATTAGCAAAAATCAATCTTATAAATACTGAGAGCGGATTTTTTTTTCCTCTCCTTTTTCTTTTTTATCCAACCGTTACAACAGTCCAACATAATACACCCAGTAGGAAATGTTCAAGATTATGAAACTTAAGGGGAAAAGTATTCTGGAGGTCCGATCTATGTTAATAGCTTTTTTCCTACGTTTCTGGACAGGAGTAAGTCCCGGAAGTTTTGGCTGAAGATTAAAAATGCGAGCATTATCCTGGAAAAAAAATTAAGAATGATATATGGCTCAAATACTTACATTATTATAAATCGAAAAACCTTGCAAAAGATTTTACAAAATAATATCGATAGTTTTGATTAGACAGCTATTATTAAAGATAGTTATGAAATTATTAACTATATAAAAAATAGACATTTACTTTATTTATAATTATTACTTTGAATATTTCTTTGATTCTGTAGATTTAGTTTAATTAAGTTTATATTGGTTAATTAAACAGAATTAAAAATTAATGTTTCTATAGATTATCAAAAATATTAATTTCTTATTAATCTTGTGCTAAAATAAATTTATAGAATGGGGGGGAAATATACCTAAAGGAGTGCTGTTAATAATAGTCTAGCAAATATTTATCTTCATTTCTTTGAATATAAATTTAAAGATAACATCAATTTCAAATAATTTAGATATATTGATGATCTAACAATTTTTTCAAATTAATTTTATTGTAGATACACCAGATTTATCCTTTATCTGTCATAGTTTAGTCTGGTTAAAACTAATGTATAAATTCTCGTGAAACAGATTTCTTAGTTGTTAATTTAAAAATAGTTGATAATGGGATTATTAGAAATATTTATGACCTAGGAGATAATTACTACTTCCGTGTTGATAAAATACTATTTTTGAAAGCAATTTAAACATAAATATATTTAGAAACATTTTACATAGCTATTTACTTTTAAATATCAAATTTTATCCTATAAATTTTCAAAATAGTTGTAATAATTTCGTGGAAAAAAAAACCTTGTGCAAAGGCTGATTATCCTGTTAATTTTTGAAAAGAAATTTAAAACATAAAAACTATAAATCTGACAAAAATATTTAAGTAGTTTGTTTTGTTTATTCAGTATATATATATATATATATATATTCAGTATATATATATATATATATATATATATATATATATATATATTCAGTATATATATATATATATATGCATGCATAAGAGGGAGTTGGTGGGTGAGTATAATTTTTATTTATTTTGTTTCCTAATTTATACTCTTTTTTTTCTTTACCGTATCTTTTTTTTTTGTAACTCTTTTTATTAATTTACTTTGTTTTTATTTTTGGCTCTCTTTTTTTATTAAATGATTTTCAATTTCATGTTTTTTTAATAAATAATTTTATTTTTTCCCTCTTAACAGCTACGCATTTTTAATGTATTTTGCTATTTTATATATATATATATATATATATGTGTGTGTGTGTGAGTGTGTGTTTCCCCTATATCTTTATAATCTAAAGATGTTTTAATACACTAAATATATTGGTTTTTTTATGCTTCAATAACTTTTCTATAATTTTTGTTTTATTTTCATGAAAAGTAAAATCATGCAAATACTTTTTCTTGGTTTACTTTAAATCAGTCAGATTTTTTTATTTTAGTGGTGAATTCATTCATAGTTGCAGAAGAAAGATGTGTGTTGATGAGAAGTTTTGAAGAGTTTATTCTGTTAGTAATTACTTTATTATGATACATTTCGTTATATTATTTATAATACATTATGTTCAAGATGTTTTAGAATATACGTAGGGAAAAAAATCTGCTCGCCTTTTCGTTAGGATTAACTCGTACCACATTTTATAACTATGAAGACGTGTTGTTGGTAAGTATTTTTTTTACACTCATGGACAAAAAAATTAGCGCACCAAGGAGTCGTCAAAATGAAACGAAATTTTTACCTACGTAATGACTACTTTGATATAAGTAAATGATCAGAAAATCAAAGAAAAAGGATAATTTAATTCAGAGAAAAAGGCAAAAAAATGGAGGATTTAATACCCTGTTGAACCCCTTGTAGCGCGAATGCACAATGCGATACGATCGGGCATTGAGGCATACAAGTTCTGTATGATGTCTTGAGACATTTCGTTCCATATTTGCTGCAACCTTGCCTCCAGTTTGTTCAAACTCGTGGGATGCCCAACTTGCCGTCCCAAATGATCCCAGATATGCTCAATTGGAGACAAATCTGGGGATCAGGCAGACCAAGGAAGGTAGTAACAGTGCGGAAACAGTCTTGTGACACCCTTGCCGTGTGAGGCCGAGCATTGTCTTGTTGAAAAATGGCTCCTGGGAGCCGGTGCATGAGTGGCAACACATGTGGTTACAAGATGTCATGGACATACCGCTGGGCTGTCATGGTGCCACGGATCAATACTAGGGGTAACCGTATATTGTAGGCAATGGCACCCCATACCATCTCACCAGCTGTGGGAGCGGTGTGTCGCTGTAAAACAAAGGCAGGATTGAGGCGTTCACCACGGGGTCTCCACACACGAACACGATTGTCATCACTGCTGAAATTGAATCTGGATTCGTCGCTAAAGACGACCTGGTTGCATTCCGCTGCAGTCCAGTTTCCTCGTGCGTGGCATCACTCCAAACGGAGGCGTCAATGGGTGGGCGTCAAGGGCAGCATACGTAATGGGCGCCGCGATCCCAAATGTCCTTCAGCCAGGCGCCTTCGTATGGTTCGAGAAGACACGGGGGGCCCTAGTGAAGGTGCTACCTGTGCCTGGATAGCGGCCGATGAAGCAGTTGGCTGTACATGTGCATTTCTTACGATGAGGCGATCTTCTCGGCGACTGGTCTGTCGAGGGCGTCCTGAGCCGGGTCTTCGCGTAAATGACATCTCTCTCGGATCCACTGGTCCCAACACCTCCTCACAACACAATCAGAGTGGCCTAATTGACGAGCTACTCGCCGAGCTGACCACCCAGCTTCCATTATGCCGATGATTCTCCCCCTCTCAAACTGCGACAGCTGCTCATATTGTCTTCGAAAACGGCGTAATGGCATGTCTACATCAGCTCTTCCTTTGTAAACGATTCAGCACACTCAAACAAGCTTTGGTTACCTGTTTTATACTCCACGAAGGACGACGTTAAACGCCCTCTACCGACTATATGTAATGTGCAATCACGCTGCATTTCTAATTATTTGCATATCTCCCCAACATGTACCTTCATGCCAAGTTTCGTTACGATCCCGCAATTATTCCTTGGTGCGCTAATTTTTTTTGTCCATGTATATATATATTTCATTATATTTTAGTTTGCTTATCTTTGTGTTATAATTGTTGGTTCAATTAATACAACTCTTGTTAATTAAAATTTTTAATTCGTGTTAAAATATTTAGCATAGTTATTTGTGTACTTTTGTATTTTCAATTATAATTGAATGTGTTTCCTGTGTTTACCTTATTTCTATTTTTTTGTGGTTGAATTTTTGATTATTAGTTTATTACCATCTTTGTATAATGTAACTCAATGAAGTTTGACAGTTAGATCTGTAATGACGGTAAGTACACACATTATTCCATTTTCAAAGTATGGAACAATATCAATTAATTATCTACATTTTCTGAATATTTGCTTTTCTATTATTTTGCTTTGTTTTAAATTAGCTTGATTCTTAAATAGTTTTTAATGAGTATTTAGGGTTTTAATTTTTTTTATAGTTTTATTATATTTAAGTAAAGTTTTGTTTTATTTCCATTGGTACTTTTTTTTTCATTTCATTTGTGGTTCTTCTTTTAACTGTAACTTAGTTGCTTTGTTTTTAATGATCTAACTTTTTTTTTTTTTGAGTTCATAAAATGCATATATATATATATATATATATATATATATATATATATATATATATATATATATATATATATATATATATATATATATATATATATATATATATATATATATCTGTGTGTGTGTGTATGTATAAGATTATTTCCTGTTAATTTAATTAATTTCTTAATTTACCTTATATTTTAACTGCCAAAGTTATGCATTCATTGTAATTTCGTGATCCCTTTCCTTATAATCTTTTAATTTATGCGATCACGCTATCTCCAAAAATTCTAAAATCATCATTTCCCACGCTTTGAACGGCAACGGCCAACAATTACGAGGTACCATTTTATAATTAAATTTACCCTCTCATCATAATAAATGAAAATAAAGAGCAGAATTATTTAATTATTTCTTAATTGTTAAGTTTCAATCATAATTTCTGATTAAGGCAGAGAAAGCCTGGGATATCAGCAGAGTGCGGGCTGCTGAAAGTTTGTGAAGAGAAAGAGATGAGTGACCGAATTGCGATTAGGTGCCACGGAAGTGTGCTAACGAAGCGCGAATTGGTCAAAGAGCAAAAGGGGGGGGGGGATTTTAGTTCGGAGACGAAAACGACTCCAATTTTGCGTGTCGTCCGTGGGATATCGGGAGGTTTTTTAAGATAGATAAAATACTTAAAATTGAATGAAATAAATTTTTAAACGTCGTGTTCGATGCCAAATTTTGATGTGGAAGGGCTAAAAAATGCGCGAAAATTTAAAACGCGAGGAGAATGATGCGTGAAAAGAAAGATTTATATGGTGTTACTAGCATAGTTGGCGACATCTGGTGAGTTATTTCGTGTTTAAAAGCTGTCTAAAATTGATTTTTCTATGAAAAAATTTTAAAATTGCTTAGAAAAAGATTTTAAGACTTTGGAAAATTATCGAAAGTTAATCACACACACACGTAGCACATCGTAGCTTAGGTGAGTGGATTTTAGTGTATTTAAGCCCTACAGTTATAAAAATTTTTTAAAACACATAGGATATCATTAATGAATTACTTCATTGAGTTCTCAGTCTTTTTAGGTTTGGGAAGTGCTGATAATGGTGTTCAAAGGCACCTCTTATCCTTTTTTGCGATGATGCAATTGATGGATAGCTAGAAGATTTTGAAGCAATTCATTAGGAATTTGGGAGATCCTATTAAAGAGGGGTTTAACTGTTTTTTGATGAACTCTAAAATTGGTTCCCTTTTTAGATCTTTATGTAGGAATTCGTTCCGAACTAACCAAGGAGCATTAATCATTTTCCTAAGATGAAAATTTTGAAAGATGTGCAGTCGTTTCAGATGTGTTGTTGCAACTGGGTGAAGATGGGTGAAGTACACAACTTTATTTGGTCTCAAGATGGATTTGTAGAGCAGAGTTTTGTACATGATCGCCAGCTTGCTCTTTCGAGAAATCAAGCGAGGGAGCGTTCTATTTATTCCGGTAGCCTTTCTATGGACTTCCCGAATGTGGTGGGCAAAGGATAATTTAAAGTCTAGAAACAACCCTAGGTTCTTGTATTCTGTAACCCAGGGGACGGGCTGGTCGAAAATGATGACAGTTGGTAAGTTTCCAATGCATCGTTGTTTCGTAAAGAGGAGACAAGCTCTTTTAGGTGCATTGACTTTAATTTTCCAGTCAATGAGCCAGAGCTGCAATCGAGAGATGTATCTCTGCAATCTGTTTTTAATTTTCCGATTTCAGATGTCTTGGGACACGATGGCAGTATCATCGGCGTATATGGCCAAATGGATGTTTGCAGCCTTCGGAATGTCGTTTATGAACAGGGAGAATAATTTTTGAGATAAAATGCTTCTCTGTGGAACGCCAATGAGGATTGGGAAGGAGACTGCATTTTCCATTCGTACCTGGAAACTACGAGAGTCCAGGAGCGATTGGATAATTTTGATTAATTGGTTCGAAATTCCAAGTCGCATCATCTTGGAAAGGAGCCCTACATGCTAAACTTTATCAAAAGCTTTGGCAATATCTATGAAAAGCATACCAGTGACTTGGTTTTTTGAAAAGCCATGTTGAACCAGTTCAATGACTCGAAGTAACTGAGTTACTGTGGAGCACTTGGTAACAAAGCTATGCTGCTCTGGAATAATAATATTCCTGACTAAGCAGATCTGGTTCAATCGGTTCAAAATAACAAATTCGTATACTTTGCTCAGCGATCTGAGAAGAGATATCGGGCGTTAATTTTGAGGATCATCAGAATTTGGTTTGAGAATTGGAACCACCATGGCAGTTTTCCATAAAAAAAAATTGAAGAGCAGCGTAAAAAGACTTTGGTGACTTCTGATCAACTACAAGGGTACTTGTTCATTGCGGGCATATGAACCTTTAAAACATGACTCCGCCATCGTCAAGCTACTGGTTGAAAAAATGACTCGGTTCCTTTCGAATATCGTGCTGATAATTAACTTAAACGTCAAATGTGTCAAGCTTCTATTTTTTTTTTTTTTTTTTTTTTCCGTTATTGAAGATGACCGAATCACAATGTGTCACTATAGTATTTATGGAGGCGTTTCTATCTTTCAGATACGTAACATAGTCTGAAAGCCACATTTTTTCCCAGATTCCGAAAAACTAATGTTATACATTCTTTTTCGCTTCTTAGAATTATATTTTTCAAAACATCATGGCCTGCTGTTATTGAATGTCTGAGCTTATTGAAAAGATATTTTTTACAAAGCTTCCAGCCATTGAATTCTTCTGTCGTTCCTTCTATTAGTCATTTGCGATCTTGCAGTGTGAGATTTTGCTTCATATTTTTCTGCTCTTGATATTATTCAATAAATACTACATTTTCACCTATACAATATCGGAAATAGGCTTACTTTCTGATTCTAATTTCCAAAATTCAGTAAGTTCGATTAAAGTAATCTATCTAGCCTTCGGCATTTCAAATTTAAATGTTGATATGTTGTATTAACTTTAAAGTTTCCTGTTTATAACTTCCCTTGAAAAATTTGCATATTCATAATTTATTGTACAAAAAAAGAATCATTTCCTAAACTTTTGGGAAATACAGTTTTTAGTCTTTTTGGTATAAATTAAGTTGCTAAATAATTCAAACAATTTTTATCTGTAGAGATTATGCCTAAAATTTTTCGAAACACGTACACACACACACACACACACACACACACATATATATATATATATATATATATATATATATATATTAGTGAGCAAAACTTAAGCAATAAAAACATATTCCAACATGCATCCATTAAAATTGTTGAAAAGGGCTTTTTGCGACCAGAGCAGTGAAAAGGCAGCTTAGAAATATGATAAAAATGAAAATATCAACATTGTGACATCAGAGAGGAGGTCACGACACAGGAACGCGTGGAATGTGAACGCTTAGTGCCAAAGTAACTTAAAAAGAAGGTGGAAGGATAAATTTCCAGACACGTTCATTGCTATTGAAAGTGAAATCGTGCGTTCATAATGATTACAAGAAACTATCAGATTACCTTTACTTATGGTATAATAATTTATAAGATTGAAGAGAGGCTTAGTTGGACGAGTGTTGTATAAGAGTTTGGAACTGACAAAAGTGTAATTTTAAGAGTTTGGAAAGTCATAAAAATGATAGGCACAGCTACAAGAAAGGCTGGCGGTGATCTACCGAGAAAATCAATGGCAACCCTTGACTAGTATCGGTAGACCAAAAAAGACAGGAACAAGTCATCGGGCACCATTGCTCAGCAGCTACGCATTGCAACCGGACGAGAGGTATCATGGCTTACTATTATGGCCATACGTCTGCATAAAGGGGGCCTTTTCTTCCATCGTCCTGAGCGCTGTATGCCTTTAACAACAACCCGACCCGTGAGGTGACAGGGTATGACAGAATTGTCCCACTGTAACTCATGCATGTCGTAAGAGGCGACTAAAATAGGTACCCAGCGCCTGGGGATTATATCAGGGGACCTCTAGGACTTGCCTTCTTTAGATAAGTAGGAGCATCATGACTACGAGGTCCCCTGGTGATCTTTTTATTTTCATGGGGTTTACTGTCTTTGGTGAAGACGTGTGGCGCACCCGCCGGGTTACCCTATCGATCCTTCTCTATTTTCGATCCTCCTTCTTGTCAACCAATTTTTGTCTTTTTTTTTTTTTTTTTTTTTTTTCAATTTTTTCACGTCTAGACCACATTTAAATCTTGTTTGGCGCAGCAAGCCATATTTATCTCTTGAACCAATAACTTTCATATTCACTCACTCACTCACCTAACAACAACCCATAGGTGGCCCCGTTTATAGTGCTGTCAAGAACACAAGGACTGGACGTCTATGTTCTGTTTACTCATGAGAGTCGTTTCAGTCTGAGCAACTATTCTCAACGACATTTGATATGGCGGAATGTAGGGACACGATTTCAGGGAATGAGATGGTTGGGTTGATCCTGATTTCTTTAATGGGGAGACATTATGTTCAATGGATGAACAGAGCTCCAAATTTTCAACAGTGACTCACTTACAGGTGATCGTTACTGCAATGAAATTATCCTCCAACACGTGTGTCTGTTCCGAGGTGCCATTCAAATACACTTCCACACATTACCTCTGCTGCTGAGGAGCTTCTAGAAAGTGAGGATACTTATAGAAAGGATTGGCTAGCGTACTTCTCTGATTTAAATTCCATTGAACAAGTGTGGGATGTTTTGGAGAGACGCTTAGCTGCAAGATGGTATCCTCCGGAGAACACCAGACAGCTGAAACAAATGCTCCTTGAAGAGTAGCAACTCTTACCTCATGAACCACAGAATAATTTGGTATATAGTACGAACAGGCGATTATTGCAGTTGGAGGAGATCATATCCATTATTAAGGGGGTTCGATTTGTTGTTCTTCCTCGTGGCCTTACAATATTTTTTACTAACGCCATTCTGTCAATAAAGCCTTTTTCTACTTTGTTCCATAATATATGCGTACAATTCATTTTTTGGCTACTATACTTTCATCAATTTTTAAGTGCTGTAGAGTACGTCTGTAGTGTGAATTTCATATCACTCATTTGATTATATTTTGGAATTACGGCACAATCTGAAAAGTTGCTTAAGATTTGCACATTACAGGTAATAAAATTATAAGCAAAACTTTTGACAGGAGAGACAACTTTAAATTCCATATTAATAAGATACTTTTTTTTCTGCAGTAGTTATTTACGTATTTCTATTTTTAGAAATATCATTAATTGTATTCTTAGAAATAATATTTTAACAAGTTGTAATAAACTAAAAATAATTATTAAAAGAATTGATGTAATTTACCCTATTAATTTCCTTAATAAAAATTTAAAAAAGATAAGGACAAATACAAATTTAAAAAAAAAGGTTATCTATATGTATGGGTATGTATATCCATATATATGCATATATTATATGCATTAATATGTGTGTGTGTGTATTTTGGTATTTAAATAATATCTTAATACATTATTGAATATTTTTAGAGATAGTATTCATTTGTAATATTTTTATAATTATAAATCTTGGTTTAGTTACTTTTTTTAAAAAAAATATTTTCTTAATTTTGCTCCAGATGACGACACATATTTTTAGAAGTACCTTTTTTATACGATTTATTAAATCTTATTTAAACTTGCTATTTTAGTAGGTTCATTTTAAGTAAAAATTATGAATATTTTTGTATTGATTTTCTTGGCATATAGGTTTTTAAAATAACTTTAAAAATTCGTAGAATATGTAAATCTTAGTAAATTTCCTAGGTTAAGAAATCCTAGTATTATCGCGTTATATTGGAAGGTTTTAGAAAATCAATTTGTTGGAGGTAAAAACTTTAGAGGTAAAATTTTTTTAAATACGTGTGTAAATAAAAACAGATTATTTTTAATGAGTTACGTTTATTTATTATGGTTTAAATGAACTTCAGTCCTTTGTTTTCTTACTTTCTTTCTTCTTTTTTCCACTTTTCATTGAATTGCTGTACGGTTTTGGGATTTCTTTTTTTTTTTTATTCTTGATTTATACTGTTAACGATAACTGAAGTTGTGATTATGTTGGATCATTGAAACTAGTTTAAACACATTATTCTCAGTCCGAAATGTGATATATTATTTGAATTACATTATCTGCATTTTTAAATTTTATTTGATTCTTTTCTCTTCAGATATGCTTTGTATTTCTTTGTAAAATTTTGATTAATTAACTTGGTTGTAAATTTTTAATTGCTGTTTTTTAATTAAAATTTTCATTTTTGATATGTATAATTCTGTTATATTGCATTTAAGTAATTTATGACTTTTTTGCATTATAGTACATTTTGTATGTTTTAATTTTTTGATACTAATTTTAAATTGAATGGTTTGAGAGTTTTTTTTCATTTTGTTTTTTATTAGTTATAATTTGTAATTTATTATGATTTTGTATACATGGTAAAATTATGTTTATTTAACATTAATAATTATAAAAATTCTATGAATACTTCTATATATATTACTTAAACTAAACACATGTGTTTCTTTTTACTTAAACATCTGTTGGGGAATGTAGTCTACCCCCATATAAGTGTGCCTTTTTCTTGTCACGAATTATTAAGGGAATATCAGCTTTACAAACTGTATGTAGTGGTTTGTTTTAAACAAAAGAAGTATCTTTAATTATTGTGAGATAAAAGGAAGAAAGGGAAAGAGTATCGAATTGATAAAACTAGACGAAATTAATGGATACTTACGTTGTTCATTTGACGAAAAGTTGCTTGTTCATCTTCAAGAACGACATTAACCAGAGCATACTCCATGAGCGAAAGAAAAACAAAAAATGTGCAACTCGACATGAAAATATCAATAGCCTTGATGTAAGAAACGGGAGGCAAGGAAGCCTGACTTTTAGCGTGTTGAGTAGAGAGAGTCAATAAACTGGTGACCCCAAGAGTTACTCTAGCTGGGACAGCCTCTGGCTGCATAAACACAGAGAATTTTTACATTTTAAAAGTGGAAATACATGTATGTTTTTATTAGAATACATTTTTTAGAAATAAGGGAACAGAAAAAGGAATTAAATTTATATTTTAGAGTATTTACAAGCATTTTCAGTCTTAGCAGGAGAAATAATTTCATTCTAATTAAAGACAAGTTTTTAGACAGTTTGTTTGTTTAATATATATGCGCGAAAATTTAAAAAAAAAAAAAAAAAAAAAAACCTTGATAAATACTTTTTTACTAAATATGTTAGATAACTTATAGTTTATCTATTAAACATTATTATTTTATAACAACTTAGCATTATTTATTTGACAAGCAGCTTTTCAGTTCATCCCTATTTGCAGTTATTTCTGACTTTTTCAGAATCTTTTTTAAGTTAATACTGTTTCTGACTTACAATATAACACTTGAAATACACTCTATAACAAAAAAAAGGGGGGGAACGCACCACGGAGTTGTCTGATGGAGACAAAAATTGGCGAATAAGAAAATTATGTATAGAATAGAAAATAATTAAAATTTCAGAAAAATTGAATGATTTATTTCAGAGTTACATAGTAACAAATTAACGAGCTCAATAAAACATCCTGCAGCCTGGATACAAGCTGCCCCACAACGTGGCATGGAGTGATAAAGTTCCCTGATGGTCTTCTGCGTTATTTCTTGCCAAATTTTCTGCAATTGTCGCGCGAGGTCATTAACATTCCCTGGTAGAGGCAGTCGGCTTCCCTTTATATACCAGACATGCTGGATTGGAGAGAGATCTGGATGGCCAAGGAAGTGTTTGACAAGCTGTAAGACAGTTCATTGCAATCCATGCCGTATGTGGTCTACCATTATCTGGCTGAAAAATAAGGCCAGGGTACTGCAAAAGGAACGGTAGCAAAACGGGTCTCAGAATGTTGTGGACGTACCGCTGTGCTGTAAGTGTGCCTCTAATGACGACTAAAGGGGTCTGGCTATCACGGGAAGTGACACCCCACACCATAAATCCTGGTTGAGGGTCTGTGTGGCGTGCAATAGTGAAAACAAGATCAGCACACTGCCCTGAGCTTCTCCAGATACGTCTTCGATTATCGTCAGGACACGCGGGATTGGTCACAAAACACTATACGTCCCCAGTCAGGATCATTGGAACCTGATCGAGCCAACACCACTGTAATCTGGTTCGACAGAGTGCAGGCATGAGTGGCAGGTAGCGTAGCGGTCGGTACGAGCGTAGATTTTGCTCTATCAGCCGTTTGGAAATGGTCGTGGTGGACACTCATGTGCTGGTCGCACGTTTGATGGTTGATAGCGATAAATCAGACACTATGACAAATGATCTGACAATATGACAAATGATCTGACAATCACTCTGTCTTCCCGATCTGCTGTGGCCCTAGGTCGACCGCTACCATCATGACGCTAAAATCTGCCATTGTCCACCCATTCTTGCCAGTCTCTTCTAATCGCCTCATCGCTTCGACCCACATGACGAGCGACTCTCCGAATTGTCCAACCTGCCTCTTTCAATCTAATGATACGACCTCTTTCAAACTATGACAGTTGCTCGTGATGAGCTTGAATCCGGCGGCGAGGCATTTTTTCAGTCGTTGAAAGGTATCGTAAATCGCAATGCAGCAGAAAATTTGACCATCCGATTGAGAATCGCTTCTTATATACACCTGCTGAGTGCGCATTTCCGATGCGTTGTAGCTTCGGCTATTCATTTATTGGACTCCAAATTTTAATAATTTACATGTTCGGTCCAAATGTCTTTTCATGTCGGCCAACTCCTTCTTGGTGCGAAGTCTTTTTTTTTTTTTTTTTTTTTTTTTTTTTTTTTGTTATAGAGTGTATTTTGCATGATAAAAGAACTTACCTTTATCCAAAAAGATACCCAAGACATAATGACGATTAGACATGTTGGAATATATGTATGAAATAGGTAATACCCGAGACGTCTCTTTAAAGTGAAAATTACTTGAAGGCATGTAAAATTTCCTGTTAAAATAAAATGTACCAAAATTGTCCTGTTAGCGAATACATTATTGTACACACACATAGACAGACAGATATATATATATATATATATATATATATAAACAATTTAAATTCCAAATTTATTTTTAAAAATTATCATTTTAAATTGTGTTTACCTTTTCCATTGTAAAAAATTGTCAATATAAATATGTAGATCAAACATCAAATACAATTAACGTACGTATTAATCAACATAGACACGATTCCAAAAACTATAATAATGTCAAAATTTGTAAGATAAAAATTTACAATCGTAATTTACATAATTTTGATAATGTTGGAAAAAAACAAAACAAACAAAAAAAAAAAAAGGATTATAAAGAGAAAACCATTTTATAAGTTGTTATAATACTAATTATAGTTTTGCCTTAATGCCTTGCAATGTAATAGAAGAATATTTTTACCATGAAGAATATTTTTACAAGAATAATAACACATCAATCAATAACTCCCGAGACTAACATTGAAAACAACATTTTTTTTGCAAAATTTTTTTTTATTCATCAACATAACACCTTTTGTTAATCACCTTTTAGGGTGATACAATCGTTCCAACACTTTTCCAAATCTTTTTTTTTTTTTTTTTATAGCGATAAACAGCTTTCTGAATCATCGACTCGTTGCTGTTTTTGTTCCATCGAAAGCAATCGCGGCACCCACTTGGAAAAAATCTTTTTCACTTCACTTCAAAAAACCTTTTTCAGTAAATACACTTCCATATGATATCTGTGTCATCTCAGAAATCTCACGGAGCTTCACTTTACGATCTTTCAATATAATTTTTGTCACTTCACTCACATTTTCCGGTGTAACTGCTTCCACAGGTCTACCCGAGCGTTCCGCGTCATTTGTGTCGGTACGACCACGTTTAAACTCGACAAACCACCGACAAATCGTTGCTTTTGATGGACAAGAGTCCGGGTAACATTTTTCAATCCATTGTTTCGCTTGCACGGTGTTTTTACCCATTAAAAAACAATGTTTTATCAGAACACGAAACTCGGTTTTTTCCATTTTTTAAACAAACTACAAAACGACTTTACTCCAACCTCGATAACTCAGCTGTTTCTGGTCCGATCGACTTAAAATTTTGACATGTTTCAAGCAAAGATTAGTACTCTAGAAAGACTGGTTACTGGTTTACTACGAGCGCCATCTCTGGGTTAGTCTCGGGAGTTATTGATTTATGTGTTAGAAAAATTATTTTTTTAAACATTATAATAATGTTAAAAATAAGAGAAAAACTAAAGGAGGAAATAGTTAAACTGGGATAAAGAGGATATTAAGAAATAGATTATTGAATTAAATTATAATTTTGAAGATAACTACAATATCAAAAAAATTAAATACTTTCTATTTGGTCATAGGAAAAAGAAATTTGTACTCTTAGGGACTTTCTTTAGATTGACAATAAAATAGAAGCCTAATACCTTGAAAGTATATAGGATGCTACTAATTATTCAGTGGTTAAACATAATATCAAGGAAAATAAAAAAAAAAAAAACATCCAAAAATTGAATATTGCACTAATAATAATATGAATAAAATTTTAATAAGATTAATTTGATTGATATTTTAATAAACATAAAAAATGCTACCCATTAAAAATATTAAAATTAAATTAAGCTTATAAATATAATTAAAAATAGGACAGCTTACTACTATTGAAATGCAGAATAGCACTACAATATAACTGTAAAGATGATGAAAATTTTATAAAGGAAATACAACAGCCTGTTATCACTGGTGATTAAAAAATAAGACAGTACGTTATGAGATACTGTGCATACTATGGTTTTAGGCTCAACATCGCAAACTATAAAAATATTAAGAATAAGATTAATGAAGATTTCAAAAAAATTATTTCTAATTTAGCTATTAAATATAGCTTACCAGTAGAAGCTTTCAAAGAGAGTAAGTACTGTTTTAATAAAGATGAATAGTAAGACTAATGATAGCAGGTATTATATAAGGAAATTTTTAAAAAGTCCATTATAAAACTCCATAACGATTTTGTTATTTTATAAGTAGATAAAAAAAAACCTAGTAATAATGCAATTATTTTCAAATATTGCAACTTCAAAATGGTTAATAAGTATCTTGAAAAAAAAAATACTTTATTGAAATTAGTAATATAGTGAAAGAGATTAATAATAGAATAACTGCTCTCTATGAGAAAAAAAAATGTGTTTTCAAATTAAAAATATAAAATATCCGCATATTATTTTAACTCCTGAATTTCACATAAGGCCCCTATTAAATTTCTCGCAGTGACAGAAAAAAAGAATGGATTCAAAACGTGTATTACAAAAGCAAGTTAATAATTACAAACTATTTTATAAATAACTACAGATAATCCTGTAAGGCTGCTTTTATTAAAATAATTCTGATATAATTAATTATATAAAAACAAAGATATTTACTCTATACATTGCATTCACTTAGAAGATCTGTTCAATTCAATTGATGTAGATGATCTTAGAAAAGTGCTTTTAAGGTATTTTTAAAAATTATGGTATCAATAAAATTATTATTTATGAAAAATTTTAATATAAAGTTAGTTTCATCCTGAATAAAAAAATATAAACAAATTGAAGGTATAAACACAAGGAGAACCAGTTAATAATAGTTTGACTAATATATGTTTACATTTATATAAGCTGAGCTACGTATATAATAATACTTTTATTTTATTTAGATATACAGATGATCATGTTATTTTTCAAAAAAAAAAATTCTAACCATAAAAGATTTATCTTTTTGTTCTTACTTAAAATTAACACTAACTAATAATATTATGGAAGCTGAGTATTGAGATATTAAATTATAAATAACTAATAACAAAACTAACAGTATATTTTTGATAAAAGAGTAGCGCTCAGTATTTTGTGAATTGAGAATCTATCTGGAATTGTAATTTGCTTAATTCAATATACATTAATATTATATCTATTGATAAATAAAATTCGAATAAACAGAAAAAAACCTACACTAAACAAAAAGGAAACAAAATTCTAAATTTAATATTAAGTAGTTATTATATAAGAGGTGACAGAATAAAAAAGATATAACACTGTAGCCAAATTAAAAATTGTTTAAAATTATAGATAAAGAGTATTATAAAACTAAAGACTAAAGAAAGAAAATATTTATAATAAAAAAAAATTACTAAAACACAGAAAACAGACATAGAAAAACAATAACGAAATTGAATAATTAATATCATTTAAAAATAAAAGATATTGGAAATAAAGCTATTTAATACTGCCAAAGACTTTGACGTCGGTGTAGCTAATACTAGCACTAAAGATCAAAACTTCACTTCAGTTCAAAGTAGGAGATAAATTAGGATAAGAAATAAAATAAAATATACATAAAAATAACTCATATAATCGAAAAACATATTATAGGATTTATTTAAATTACTTTGAATATCTATAGATCTGGTGATCGATTCACAATTACATATTTGCATATATATATTAAATACTTTAAATTTGTGTGTTAAAAGACTTTCTCCCGCTAACTTTAGACCGAATGTATTCATTTTAAACAGAAAGGCTGTGTTATATATATATATATATATATATATAACACACAACCTTTAAATTTAAAACGACTGTATTCGATCTAAAGATATCGGGAAGGAGCTATCAATCAAAAAAAAAAATTTAATTAATTAAAAAATGTTTTTTTGGAAAAATTATCCATTATTAAATCTTAAAAAAAATATACGTTTATAAAAAATAAAGAAAAGAAATAAAAAAAAAAACTTGATAAAAGGAAAAATACAAATCATGGATAATAAATAACGATACTAATGATGTAAAATTATTTTATATTGATGTCATACATATTTTCTTATTATCACCTTCAATATACACCTCTTCTCTATCCTTACAATGCTACATGTGAACCTTCCATTAATCGAAACAGTGCTGGAGGTCTTTCGTCAGCTCCTTCAGGACGCGTGCCGCTTAATCTTTCACAGCTTCAATGAGTCAAATCTTGTTCCTTTTAATGCAGAATTCCCTTAGGAAACAGATAGAAGTCGCATGGTACAAGATCCAGCGAATAAGGTGGATGGTCTAACGCTGGCTTGTAACTTCTTGACAGACAAGGAGGAATGACTTTCCTTTTTTTTCCCCCGAGTTTAGCCATAACGGGAAGTTAGTAATATTAGAGAGGTCAGAGAGAATATTAGAGATCAAAGAGATTGGAGCATGGATCAATGGACGACCGTTCTCTTCACTGATGAGTCCCGGTTCAGCCTAACCAGTGATACTCGCCATACTTTCATATGGAGAGACCAACACTACCTGCCAACACAAAAATAAACACTTCCTGCTAACACAAGGACCAACACTACCTGCCCTCCAATGACCATTGCGGCAGCTGTGGCTTGATGGTCTGGTCAGGCATCATTTTGGATGGTCACACACACTTCCATATCCTTGAAAGAGGCACTGCGACTCTTGAGAGGTACAGGGAAGAGGGAGCCTTTATATCCATCTTTTCAGGGGTCCAATTCATCCTTATTTCATTTTAATGGATGACAATGCGAGCTTACATAGAGATCAGCTGGTCGACGAATTTCTGGAAAGTGAGGATATTTGCTGGATGTATTGGCCAGCCAGATCTCCAGACTTCAATCCTGTGGAATATTCCTGGGACGCTGTGGGGAGGGTAATTACCATTCACAAGCCCCTACCGAGAACCATCCGAGACCTGAAAACAGTGTTGCTGAACGAGTGGGACCAATTGCCACAGGAACTCATAAATTCCCTCATTTCCAACATAAAATCACGTTGCGAGGTCTATATATCTGTAAGAGGGGACCACACACACACATACCCTCTATTAACCAATTTTTTTGTTCAATTCTGTAACTGCTGTTTCATACCTTGCGACTCCTATGAATGTTATGCAGTATCATGCGTGTGTGTTATAACTGTTGAAGGGTTATTTTTTTGTATTATATCAACCCTATGTACACACCAAATTTTATTAAAATCGACCAAATTAATCGAGATACTCGTCCAAATCTAAAAATTCTCTTAATTTGTATATATATCTATATAAATAAAAATGTTATGTGTGTTTGTTCAAAGCTGGAAAACTCCGAAAAAATCTTCCCTGAATCCCTCTAAATTTTTTGAAATTTAATTTTTAAGTGATTTTTCGGTGTTATGAAATCATATGATGTCACGTTTCTCTCTGAATGCGAAAATTTATACTTTACACACAATTTTTTCGGGATTATTACATATTTTTACTATAATTATGATTATCGATTGGAATATTTATCTATTTTTTGTTCTTTGATACTTAATTAGGATATTTTTCGAATAAATCATTTTTTTAATGATTATTCTTTTAATAACTAAAATTTCGTTTTGTAATTTTGGCAACATTCGGATAGTATTATCGCGGGATGTTTATGATTTTGCTTACAAATTACAACTTACTTTTTCAGTAATTTCCCGCAGAATTTCTTTCTTTCTTTATTAATATTATTAATATTTTTACAAATCAAAACTTCGCACTGATAAGGGGAGTTCGGTTCTTCTTACTGCAATTAACGTTAGTATTGTATTTTGGTAGTGTTATGTTTCTCGCGTCATTAATGATACTTCTAGTTCTCTGTTACATTTCGAATGTAGACAGTCACCTTAATTATTTTGTGATATATTGCATTGCTATTGAGATGTGTCTTTTATGATAGTGTTGATTTTGTGTGAGTATAGTTTATTTTCTCATTGTTCTTCCTTTAGTTTTTTAATTGTTTTTCTTATTTCTTAGTGTAATTGGTGAGAATTCTGTTCTGTCAATTAATTTACTTTTGAATTCAAACTATATAGTGAAATTGACCTGTTTGGAGCAATATGTTGAAGTGGGATGAAATATTCTGTGTCCCATTGCGTCGGATTTGAGCTGTGTTGATTGATTTACGTTTGAAGTTAAATATTTTGTTAGAATTTTTATTTTTTCCCCTTTTTGTTCCTTTTTTTTCCTTCTATAATGTTTAGCAATTTTATATGTTTTAAATTTAACTTTTTTATTTTTAAGTGCAGTCAATCAGCTTTCAGTGTCTGTTACATTTTGAAGGTAAAAAGCCACCTTAATTATTTTGTGATACATTGCATTGCTATTGAGCTGTGTCTCTTACGATAGTGTTGATTATGTGATGAATGTTTCTTTCTACATTTGCTATTGGTAAATGTGCCTGGTCGAGTGTCTTTCCAACATCTGAGGACTGTCAATGGGGTTACACATTCCACTTTCCGCAATGCATGCCATGCTCTAAATTTATTGGAAAATGACCTACACTGGGATGTATATATTAATGATGCATGCAACATGTCGCATCCAAAGCAAATTCGTGCATTGTTTGCAATCGTATTGACTGCCTGTTCTCCTTCATCTCCTACAAACTTATGGGAGAAATAT
Organism: Nephila pilipes; assembly: GCA_019974015.1. Taxonomy (NCBI): domain Eukaryota; kingdom Metazoa; phylum Arthropoda; class Arachnida; order Araneae; family Nephilidae; genus Nephila; species Nephila pilipes. Next base: position 37,190 of record BMAW01076938.1, on the reverse strand, counting down.
AAATCACACATGACAGAAGATATTTTTCATCGAATGTGCAGGGAAAATTCTAATTTGGGCATTGATTTCACAGCAGAACACTATAATGAAGCATTGATAATGATTGAAGATTTGTGTTTATCAATTGCAAACAAAGTTCTCAATCAGTTAGGAATGCCATCACCAATTCGATCTGCTGCTGCTTCATTTGATGTAGACTGTGTTGCGAGCAAAACTACAACATAATGGATCTTTTGTCCTATGTTTCATCAAATATTCCTAAGCTAACGCTTGAGCAAAAAGGCATTTATGATCAAATCATGCAAACTATCAATAGTGGGAATGGAAAAATCTTCTTCTTAGATGCACCTGAAGGAACTGGTAAAACATTCCTAATCAGATTGATTCTGGCAGCAGTACGATCCCAAAATGACATAGCCTTAGCTCTTGCTTCATCAGGTATAGCTGCAACATTGTTACCAGGTGGAAGAACTGCTCATTCCGCTTTGAAACTGCCATTAAACATTCAAATCATTGAAACTCCCACATGCAATATTTCCAGAGCATCAGGCATGGGAAAAGTGTTGCAGAAATGCAAACTTATTGTTTGGGATGAATGCACAATGGCACACAAAAAATCGCTTGAAGCTCTTGATCGATCGTTACAAGATTTGCGTGGAAACACTAGACCGTTAGGGAGCGCGTTAATATAGTTTGCAGGAGATTTCAGGCAAACATTACCTGTAATTCCTCGATCAACATCAGCAGATGAAATAAATGCTTCTTTGAAACACTCTGCTTTGTGGTGACATGTGAAGACCTTGAAATTCACTACAAATATGCGTGTCCAGTTGCAAAATGATCGATCAGCTGAAATTTTCTCAAATCAATTGTTGGATATCGGAAACGGAAAGGTGCCAGTAGATTTGACCTCAGGGAAAATTCCATTACCTCATAACTTCTGCAATTTGGTAACATCCAAAGGAGAATTGGTTGAAAGAGTATTTACTGACATTCAAACCAATTTTAAGAATCCCAATTGGCTGAGTGAACATGTTATTCTTGCTGCCAAGAACAAAGACGTCTACCAGCTTAACAACACCATTCAGTCTCGCATTCAAAATGAGACAGTAACCTATAAGTCTGTTGACACTGTTGTGGAAGTAGATGAAGCAGTGAATCACCCTACAGAATTTTTGAATTCACTTGATCTGCCAGAAATGCCGCCCCACATACTGCAGTTGAAAGTTGGTGTGCCAATTATCATGTTGCGAAATATCAACCAACCAAAGCTGTGTAATGGTGCGCGGCTTGCAGTAAAAAAATTAATGAGTAACGTCAAAGAATGTTTTATACCCTGAAGCATTGTAAAATTAACCTTTTGCCATCAAGGACTCCAGGGTAGAGTCCTTTCCAATTTGTGTATATCTTAACTGTTTAAGACTTTTTTTTATTTAAATTAATGTAATTTTTTTTATCAGTTTTGGACTGTTTATTATTTCTGTGTTTTTTACTGTTTTTTTATGTTGCATAAACCTATTTATGTATTTTTGCATTTAATTTATTATGATTATTTCTTATTTATTTTTGTGATTCGCATTTAATTAATTTTTGCTTATGATTGTTTCTTATATATTTTTGTGATATGCATTTATTTTGGTTTGCTACTATTTTATGAACTACATGAACCTATTTATATATATGTATTTAATTTGTTATTATGATTATTTATTTTTGTGATTTGCATTTATATAACTTTTACTTATGATTATTTCTTATATATTTTTGTATTATGCATTTATTTTGGTTTGTTATTATTTCTTATATATTTTTGTGATTTACCAATGCATTTCATTGCCGCATTGAATTTTTAAATGTTCTGAAAGAATGCCATCCCCCATGCTGCAGTTGAAATTTAGCGTGCCAATTATATTGCGAAATATCAACCAGCCAAAGCTGTGTAATGGTACGCGACTTGCAGTAAAAAATATGTATATATTTTATAAAAAATATGTATTATTGTTTAAGACTGTTTTTTTTTATTTAAATTAATGTAAATTTTTTTATCAGTTTTGGGCTGTTTATCATTTCTCTATGTTTATTAATATTTTATGAATTGCATGAACCTATTTATGTATTTTTGCATTTAAGTTATTAATAAGATTAAATCTCTGTAATTATACCAGACTATACATTAAGGAAAATTATGCCTATTATAAGATTCACAATTGGCTGGATGGACAAGATCTTTTCTTTTCATTTAACAAGACTGAGCCACAGCAACGCGCGTGGCAGGGTACAGCTAGTATGTATATATATATATATATATATATATATATATATATATATATATATATAGTCAGAAAAATTCGCCTTGAACTGAGATTTCTTTCCCGTGAATAAATTCATTTAAAGAAAAACTAGGGCCCACTTGCAATGCAAGGATAAGAAGGTAATTTTTATCACTTCCCTTAATTAGGAAGCCTGAAAGTGCTTCTGTATTTGTGTCTACATATATTTGTGAGTGATATTTTTCTTGTTTGATGATCAACAAGGGTAAATACAGAAGTTCTTTGACAAACATTAACTTGCAGGCTGTGATGAGAATCTCAAAAGCAATGTCATTTCTGATTTTAAACAAAAAATAGAAAAGTGTGATGGGGCACATTGTCTCATTCAGCTGATTCTAAAATTAAATGTTCTTGTAGCTATAAATGATATAACATAAGCACAAAACTAACGTTTTATTTAATTTACGTTTATTGATTATTTTTAGTATTATTTAAAGTATTATTTTTAGGTACAATTTATACCTTTTCTGATGCTACGTTAACTAACGAATGCAATCATTTTAAAAGATGCTGCTCGTAGCTAGGTTCTGCTTCCAAAAATTGGCCCCAGAGCCAAAGCAATGGCCTTCTCCTTTCTCTATAAAAAAAAGCTATGTAAAAAATTACAATAAATAAAATTTTATGGCGTCTCCTTAGAGGGAAAAAAATTCATTGAAATATCATATCATTCGAATGGTGAAATACCACAGGACATAAATATTAAGTTTTGCGAAAAATTCTTGTGTTTAACAAAAAGTAAATCCTGTTATCAATCACTACAAATAATTCAACTGAGAAATAATAAGTTGATTTATTTTCCTTTATATTAAGAGGAATGTCATTTCCTCTCTTATTGGGAAAATCAAAATTGTATCAGTAAAATATAGTAGATCTTGTTTCTATTTTTAATAACATAACCCTTCCATCTGTAAATGCTGTAGAGTTAGATCTAGCGGTAATTATTCATAATCTTAATTAACGGGAAAAATTTACATATCGTGATCTGAAACTCATATAATTTTATTAATGGTGCATTGATAACTCCGTTCATATCTTAACATTGAAAGCGATAATATATCAAAATTTTATTTAATTATATTTATGTTTTTATAAGGGTATTTTGTAACTGTATGAACACAAATGTTTACTACTGTTTAAAATCAAATATAACCTAAGACTAAATTGGTCATATTTTAAGACGTACAAGCCTTAATTTTTACAGTAAATCATTTGAAGTACCCATGAAATAAACGTCCGAACAAAATGCAAATCTAAGCTGTTCTGTGAAGATGTAGATTTCAATTTCTCTCACCTGTAGAATACACTTGTGTGCAGTCTCCTCTCTCTGTCTTGACTAAATCCAACTGTGGGAGCTCAATATTCTCATCCACAGCCAACGGCATAGTCTCTTCCCAGTCGAAAAGCAAATCATCGGTTGTATAGGACACTGCGCAAATAAAAGAACTTTTGGCATGCAAAATAAACCGTGCTGTAAAATCTACTATTATAAGAGTAATTGTGTTACTACAGAACTACTTAAGAAACTCAAATTCGAGGAATTTAATCCACCTTCAGCGGACGTTAGATGAACAGTGAACATTTCGTTGATGTTAGCTCCTGCAAGAAATGATATTGACGAATTTTCTTACAACCTATTCTGTGTGTAAATGGAAATCTATAGCTTCAAGTTTTAAGAAGATGGTTTTTTTTTTTTTTTTTTTTTTTTTGGGAGTATGTATGAAAGCAGTGCACATTTTTTGATTTTTCTTAAAATTTAAATTTCACACAGTTCACTTCTATTTGTTAATATTATCATAACCTCAAAACATTAGTTTGCTCTTAACCGAATCATTAATTTACTAAGATACAGAATAACAAATCAATGAAAAAACAGTAGTGGAATAACAAACAATAGGAAACACGTAATTGTCAATAGACTTGTAAAAAATGTTCATTTTGTTACTTTAGTTCGATTTAGTTGGGTTGGTTGGCCAGCTCCACCTCCTCACTTTTACCTTATAGATCATAGTTGGGATGCTGTTGGGAGGAGAATTGCAACTCGACTTCTCTCTCCCCAAATAATCAAGAAATATAAAAAAAAAGTGTTGTGGATGATTGGGATTCAAACTATTTCCAGCATCAATTCACATTGTGAAAGTTGTGTAACTGTAATTATGAGCTACCTTCGCTATTAACCCTTTTTTTTTTTCATTTTTTGTGTTATCCATGTACACTTACTATGAATCCATTTTGTAACTTTTATTTTAGACTTCCCTGCGATAATGAGTAGCACACACGATCATGCGTGTGCTTTTTACTTTTGTATGGTATCTTTTAGATCAACCTACGAACTCACATACCTAATTTTATTAAAATCCGAACAGTACTTCCGAAAGTAATCAACCAAAAGTGGAAACTCTCGAAATTTGATTATATATATATATATATATATATATATATATATATATATTGTGACGCCCGCCCGACCCGGACTTCATCTTGTGCCATCACTGGTTTCAATTATTAAACACTACGACACAACAATTAAAGAGACACTAGAACAATCTTTACGTAATTTATTAACATATATTTACTATGACAACAACTCACTATACTCTCCCGGGTAATATTTCTATTAACCTCAATTTAACCTACCAATAGTAATCTAACAGACTCTTACCACTAATCCTTCCTCGACTGCAACTCAGACTCTGGATCAACTGTTGAGAACAACAGCAAAGGAACGTCTTGCAGCAATCTTTAATCTAACCCTTTAATTCAACTTCCCTTTCTATTTCTCCTTCTGCTTATCTATAGCTTCAGCTTCACTTCTCCTACAGTCTCTCTCTCGCTACTTTCAGTCGGAGTTTATATATTTCCTAACTCACCTGCTTCATTTCATTTCTACTTGCTTTACATAATCACGTTTCATTTTTGGTTGGGCAAAAGCAATCAATCTCAATTAAAAGTCCCCAAGGTTAGTGAAGAGAAACCGCGAATATCTAATAAGTCACAATATATATATATATATATATATATATATATATATATATATATATATATATATATATATAATGTTTTTTAAAAATAAGTACCGTTATGATATTTAAAAGAAATTAAAGTACAGTTTTTTCTATTTTATTTTTATAAGAAACCATTTACCTCTTAATCTACTATTCAACATAATTAGCTATACTATTAAGGCATTTATCATATCGCACAACCAGCTTCTGTATTCCGTACTCTTAGAAATCTGCCGCCTGATGAACTAACTACTGCATCTCGGCCTTTTTGACATCATTATTGTCGTAATGGCACCGATTGCCTGAATACTTTTTCAAGCGAAAAATTAAATGGTAGTCACTGGTCGTCAATTCAGTGCTATACTGAGGATGATCAAATTGTTCTCAGGCACATAATGTGATGAGATTTTGTGTTCATGTAACTCTTATGTTTATAATTATTTTTCTTATTCATATTCTAAATGTTTTAATTATTACCGCCTATAGATGGCGTTGTGTGTACCTTTTTTGTAAAAATAACGAGAGAGTAAGTTTGAGTCAGTTGCTATGTGCTTTTACTGCTCTTAAGTGTTCTTTTTAACTTGTGCAAATAAACAGGTCGCTCGTTGTTAACGACAAATCATTATTATTTTTAAATGTCTTAATTTCGTAAATGTTATATGTGTTCTTCATCTAGTTATATTTATGTGTGAATCAATAAATAAGAAAATATCAACTAAAGACTATTTCTTGGAATACATACAATACGGACTGTTTACATTTTGGGTTGATGGAGTATGTATAGATGAGTATTATCATGCAGCAAAACAGTCCCTACAATGAGCATACCGAGCCTTTTGCTTTGCAGGACGTAAATTAGTTAAGATGTCTCAATATATCTCGAAATTTATTGCGTCACCCTGAGACAAAAATCCGCAAACAGTACTCCTGCCTATCCCGAAACACAGAGCACAAGATTTTGTGTGTTGATATTATTTGAAACAGCTTCACTTTTTTGAGTGATGTAGAATGCCTCCATTCTATGAATCGCTATTTGTTTCCGGTGTCACATGAGTCACAAGTCTGCACACTTCATTAATCTGCTGCTGAATTTCGGCAGCTTTTACGCCTTTTGGATTCAGAAAACCAATTACAGTGCGTATTTCCCAATCGGAGGCATTTTCAATTGAATGAGGCGTTTTAAATGCTCCCAAACGAACGTTCAATATTCCACGTTTTATCGAGGACCAGGACTAAACATTCGCTTCTACTCGGAATATGGTGACATGACTGAAAAAAAAAATGTGTCGAAAGATGGACTGAAATGAGAGAAAAACAAGTTAGGTAAGAGGTGAGTGAGGGTGCGAGAAGCGAAAGGGGAGTGCTTAGGGCACTGGCAGATTGACGTAGCGAAACTGGATAGATGAGAAAAAGAGAGAGAAGAAGGGTTGTTTCTACGCGGGAGGGCTAGAACAGCCCGCAGCTGCCGAAGGAGGGAGGATAGAGGGAGAGAGTAGGAAAACTGCTTTTGATGTGAGGGGCAGGCAAGCGAGAAGGGGAAAAAAAGTTCTGGGAAAAAGTTTGACCAGCTGATTGCAAGGAAGCTGATCGCGGTAAGTAGGCCAAAGGAAGGAGGGTGAGATTGTCTCCTCAGAAAAGAGAGTTTAACGTGAATGCTAAGCAGGCAGAATTATTAAGGTTTTCGAGGATGATGGATTGGCTATTAATTATGCTGTTGGAATGGTTAGCGATGTTACTATAGAAGTTTGAGAAAAGCTGGGAGATGAGTTTGGCAATGGATGGGATATTTAATTCTCTGTGGATATAGCGGACTACTATATACCTGGGGTCTGTGGATATTGAGCGTAGAAATGAGTTTTGAGTACGTTGAAGCAGGTTTCTGTTGGATTTTGCAGTGCTCCCAATGGTGTTTTGGATATGGTCTTGGTAATTTAGTTTACTGTCGAGGTGGAGGCCGAGGTAGGTGATGCTATCAGTCCATTCGATTTAGTTGTGAAATAGGTTGATTGGAGGAGGGTAGTCTGTTGTTCTAGTAGATTTTGTGAAGAGGGCTGCATGAGATTTGTCTGCGTTTATGGAGATTCTCCAGAGGGAGAGCCAGTCTTCCAGGATTCCTATGTAGTCTTGGAAAATATTTTGAGTTTCCAGCGTGGATTTGTGGCTTGTGAGGATCGTCACATCATCGGCAAATAGGCAGACCTCTACCTGAGGTGATGTAGGGAAGTCGTTGATGAAAATTTTGAATAATAGGGGAGACAACAAATTGCCTTGCGGATAGCCCGCAGAAATATTGAAGGTATCAGATAGATAGGATTGGAGTCTAACTTGGAAGGTTCTATTGTTGAATAAACTATTGATAATAAGGATGATGTAAATAGGAAATTGAAGTTTGATGAGGCGGCAAATTAAACCTTCATGCCAGATGCGCCTTCTGGACATCAAGGAAAATACCACCAGTGGCTATTTTTCTTTGGAAATTTGAACAAATGTAGTTGGTAACTCTAAGGAGTTGGTAGCAGGTAGAGGTGTCTTCCCTAAAAAACTGTTGATGCAACGGGATGATGTTATGGTAGTCGGTATGGTTCTTGATTCTTGTGAGAAGGATTTTTTTTGAAATTTTTTCGTATGGATGAGATGAGGCTTATTGGTCTATAGTTGAGTGGATATTGGAGGTATTTGCCAAGCTTTGGAATCATGATGATGATGGTGTGTTTCCAGGGATCGGGAAAGTAGTTCAGGATGAGGCATCTGTTAAAATTTTTGGTGAGCTGGGTTATTGTATTAATTGTGAGAGACTTAAGGGCGAAATTTCGGATATTATCTGGTCCAGGAACTTTTTTATTTTTGAGTTTTAGGATAATTTCCATAACTTCAGAGAGAGAGGTAAGCGGAGGAACGTTGGAGTGATATGAAGCGTGGAGGAAGGTTTTAACGGTTTCTTCAACTATTTTGATGTAGTCTTCGTCTTCCGGATCGTCATTGACCATGAAAGAGTCTTCTAGGCATTCTGCGAAGAGATTTGCTTTGTCTTGGGTGTCATGTATTAAGCCTTGGCTACCCATGAAGGGGGAATGACATTAGGAGTGAGTTTATGATATTTACAAGCTTGTGAATAGAGTTGTCTACTATGGATGCAGTTTGCAGGGAACTTATTAATAGCTTCATCTCTTAATGTGGAGAATTCTTTTTTTAATTTATCGTTGTAATTTGTTGAGAATGGTCTTGTAACGAGGGTATCTTAAGAGGAAAGTCTCTTGCCAAAGTTTTCTTTGTCGGTTTTTTTTCTGTGATTTTGGCTCTGAGTTCAGGAAGGATGGTGGAGGGAGTGCTAGTGATGACTTTGTATTTACTTGCTTGATTTATTGCAGTGCTGATGGCTCGGGTGAAGGAGGAGATGGAGCTATTGATGTCTTCGATATTTTCGATGCTGGGATTACTAGGGATAGTGTGGTGGATAATTTGTTGTAATGTCTCCCAGTTGTTGAAGTGATAAGTGCTGGGCGAAGGTGGGGTGAAATTTTGAAGGTTTATTGAGATGTGAACAAGTTGATAGTCACTAGAAAGATCCGGAATGACTGATACTGTGATGTCAATTGGACCAGAGGCGAGGCAAAAGTCAAGTGTGGCATGGTTGAAGCGGCAGCATGTAGCAATCCGGGTAGGAGTGGGGGGAGCAAAGATTCTGATGTCGGAGCTATTGATGTAGTTGAAGAGCTGCCTACCAGCGTTATTATCGCAGGAGGTTGGGCTCCAAGAATGATGTTTGGCATAAAAATCTCCTTTTATAAGACATTGAGGTCTATTTCTAAAGGCTTTCCTTAGGTCAGGGATGAAGTCAGAAGGGGATATTTTAGTTGGAGGCCTGTAGATGGATGAGATGGTGAGTTTACTATTGTTCATTTCAATGTTTATAGTGGTGCTTTCAAAGGCAGTGGTACGGACGTTAATACTGTGATGAGGTACGGTATTTTTGATGATGATAGCAGTTCCATCTCCTTTGTGGGTGAGGTGGTCAGTTCTGTGGGTAGTGTAGGTCGCAAAAAAAGTAGGGCCTGAGGAAAGTGTCTTGCAGACAAAGGATGTCTGGGCTATTGGATCTTATGAAATTTTCAAGTTCAGCCATTCTTGCATGAAGGCCGTCTGCATTCCAGGAAATGATGTGGATGGAGTTAAGAGTTCTTCTATTATGGAGCATTAGAAGGAGAAGTCCAGGTCAAGGAGATTAACCCCTTGCCAATGTCGCTCGAACTGGATTCGGGCAACTACTGCGTGCAGAATTTGTGATGCTCGAACTGTCTTCGGGCAGGAGAAAAGTTAACGTTTCTTTTTTGTGAATCCCGAGCTGAGTTCGTTTCTACTTTAGGATACTTAATCCATTATTTTCCAAATCGATGGCATTAGTGGTCCTAGTTTTTTACCGATTACGACTTCAGTCGAAGGAGGAAAAATGTGGGAGCTGTCAGATAAATTAAGACACTCTTGGATTGTAAACAAAGGCAGAGTTTCGCTTTCTCGTTTAGTTTCGGTTGTTTTTCAGTAATTTTTTTTGCAAATAATTTTTCTTTTTTTGCAATGTCCGATTCACACACCGATGTGGAGTACAGTTAAGATATTTTTAATTAATTAGGTATTAATTTTAATTAATCCATTAATTAATTAATTTTTAATTAATGGGTATATTTAAAATTTTATTTTTGTAATATAAAACCATTTTCTAACTTTTATAATAAAACAAAGAACAAATTTAAACAGTCAAAAAAAATTCAATTTTTGGTCCATTTTTTTGAAATATATGTCACAATTAAGGGGTTAACACAGGCCATAAATTTATCGGCCTTAGTCATGTTTGAAATAGAGATGTTTATGAATGATTTTATGGTGCCAAACATTTCTTGGACTAGAGGATATTTCAGCTGTGCAGACAGTGAAGAGATGTTATTTGGCTGGGCTATTGGAGTTGGTGTGAAAAGGACCAATGTAGATTATCAGGATGCTCATAAGAATTTATAGTAGAATATATGAATGTTAGATTATCTCATATTTGTAATGCGTAAATATTCGGGAAAAATAAAATATTTGTGAATATGGAGATGTGAATTGCAACGCTATCTGCACTAAGACGAAAATTATTTTATCTGTTTGTGTGTACTGTTATATATATATATATATATAAGCATTAGACATGACAAGTCAATCGGAACATATGATAGAAGACATTTTAAATATTAACAGTGATTAAAAAATGCCATTACCTGAAACACTCGGAATATTTAAAGCCATTTTTAGGCACATCATCTGATGATGAGTGAATTTTTTTTTGTTTGAACTTTGTAGCATCACTTGTCATACATTCTCATACAAAAAAAAAATTTTTTTTTTAGTACTTGGTACTATCCCTCAAACTTTGTCCCAAGACCTTAGAGTCCCCCGGTGTGTTTCTATATATATATACAGGGTGCCCACTAATATCATTTGCTACCCTCTTAACTTCGGATCGGCTGCTGCTATATTCATAAAAGTGGTGTCTAGGTGGTAAGTAGCCATGTGCTACTGAATGAAACAGCTTGCGGCGACACCTGGTGGGACACTGTGGAACTACCATTTCCTAAAAAAAACCATAAAATGAAACGAGATAGGCGAAGACTTATGTACAAAGTTGTAGAGCATTATCGATTTAGTTCGAAAAGACACCTTCGAGGCATTAATGCGAAGAATAGAACAGTTAAAGCAAGGATTTTTTTTAACGTGACAAAACGAATAGAGAAATATAAGATAACTAGTTATAACAATATACATTTATTTGAGATATTCAAATTTCTCACCTTCAGTTGCAAAGCACATTTGGATCCTCGTCTAAATGTCACGTTGCACACGTTGGAGCATAGAGCATGACACGTTGGTACAAGTCGTTTAAGGTCCTGAAATGTTTGTGGAGGGGTCGCATACACTTGCTGTATCAAGGTAAAAGTCCAGGGGAGTTAAATAAGGCGAACGTGGAGGTCACTCTTCGAAAATGACATACCCAGTTATTTGATTCCCGAGTTCCTTGACTAGGTACTTCTTCAGGGGAAATGTCTTGTATGCAGGCGCACCCTCATACTGAAAAACTATTGATTCCTAAGATTAAATAACGGCAGATTCTCCCCAAAATCGGGTATTACGCTCTGTAGCAATTGTAAATATAGTTCACTCGTTAACGTGCCATCGTAAAATATTGGACTGATCAGCTTGTAATTGTAAAATGCATAACAAACTGTCATGGATAATAGCATTTGATATCGAACGCTGGTAAAACATTTAGAATTTTTCCAACGCTCAGTAATGGGTGCTTCGCTTATTGTACACACTATATCCCCCCAAAAGGATGGCTGAACTTGTATCTGATTCATGAGTTACACCATGAATAGAGAGTCCCTCGGCATTCCCGTTCAGTAAAACCTATTGAAGCGTTGATCAGTATGGATGAACGCCTAATTCACTTAGGATTTTCCAAACCGGACTTTCAGAGAGGCCACAGAGTTGACTGATCTCTCTTGGGCTGCATTTCGGATATGCGAGAGTGTATGCCGATACATCATCCGATTGAACTTGCATTCCTACAGCTGTTCTGCAGGTCGAGCTCGACTGTTACTCAACCTGTCTCCCTTAAACACTTAACAACAGTTAGAATGGTTTGATGAGAAGGATGCTTGCCTGAAGGGAAACGTTGCTACTACACCCTTGATTCTGATGTCGCCTTCTGTCCACATTCACGATACAGTAAAACCAACTCACAATACTCAGCTTAGGAAAATCGCTAGATGACCATAATCTTCCATATACTACAACCCCATGAAGATGTTTATTTTATAGCTATCTCAGGTGATCACGCGTGACATTTATTACGTATTTGCATACTGCAAACATTTCGAACACCAAGCGCAAGTTTGAGTTTATGCAAAACCATTTTCTCAGTCTACGTATTAATTACTCTGTTTATAAAGACAATCAGTAGAAGGATGCAAACATCGATGTTTTTTTACCGCGGTCCTTATGATTGGGGATCACAAGCGATACCAATGTGCCAAATAACGGTGTCGTGTTTTGTCCGAAAGATAATTGTTTTTCCTTCCGATCAAGTTTTGTTATGTTACAGTGCAGGAAATCACGAAAAAGCAAACGCGCATTTTAATCATTCTATTTTTCGCATTAATGTCCATAAAGTGTCTTTTAGAACTAAATAGATGATACTCTACAACTTTGTAAATTATTATTTTCCCTATCTCGTTCCATTTTCGAGATAGGAATGTTTTTCGACGATTTCGACAGCCAAAATTGTTTGAAAATGCAATCTAACTGCGAGATTAAGAAAATGTTATTCAACTAAGAAAATTTATTTGTTGTAAGATGTTTTAAGGCTATAAATATTAGGGAGCTTTTTTAAGTTAATACCTTTTTTAAATATAGTAGTGTCAGCGCTACAGTTGCCATTCCACGCAGGTGCACAGAGTACTACATCTGTCGGTTAATCACAGACGCCGGCATACAAGTATTCGCCCATGTTTACGTTCGTTTGAGAGCATTTAAAATGCCTCACTCAATTGAAAATACCACCAATTGTGAAATACGCATTGTAATTGGTTTTCAGAATCCAAAAAGCATGAAAGTTGCCAAAATTCATTAGCAAATTAATGAAGTTCGTAGATTTGTGACTCATGTGACCTATATTTATATATATATATATATATATATATTTTTGTATGTGTGTGTGTATATTTATATATAA
>BMAW01076938.1:0-22213 GCA_019974015.1 Nephila pilipes | reverse complement strand
CACTGGTGTCCAATTCATGCTAATATTTAACGTAAAATCTTATATAATATTTATTAAATAAAATGAGCAATATGTCTAAACAAGAACCGTGTTTTCTTAACTTAGTGAACACAACCAGTGTTAAACAATTATTAGTTGTTGCCAATTACAAAAAGTTTTTATGCATATAAGATGTTACCACACTATTCCTCCCTTAGAGAAGGCACTGAACGAAATTGTGAAACTTTGAAGGAAATTTAATAGTTCTCCCCATATGCGTTGTAGTGACGGTTTGTGCAATCGGAGCTGGATTATTTTGAATTGTTTCCTTACTGTGTGTGTTGGGCATATTGGTATGGCAAATGATCGCTGTCTTCAGTGTGTGGTGCCCTCTTTAAACAAATCCATTGGTAGGATTGTAGGGCGTGGTGCGTTTCCGTTTGATTCCCAAGAGATGTGCAAATTCCTAAAAAAAGATTTAACTCAAATTGTGGATCTCGGTCTGTGATGACAGCAGTAGGCATTCCAAAATGGGAAATATAGCCATTATACACAGCTGAGGCTACCGTGTCGGCCTGAATATTAGGAAATGGAATTGTTTCAGGCCCATCGATTAAACTTATTAATTAGGGTAACGCAGAAGCGTTTTTCTTCCGATGATAGAAGAGTGCCAATGATGTCAAGATGAACTTCGTCGAATCTCCTAGAGACGAGAAGATATAGTCCCATGGGTACGTGAATGCGTCTATGTATCTTAGACTTATGACATTGCAAACAAGTCTTAGCCCATTTTCTACAGTCATTTTTGATTGATGGCCAAACAAATTTCATTACAACAGCTGCCTCTATGGCATGAATGCTAGGGTGAGAAAGAGGATGAATAGAATAAAAAACCATTTTCGCTAGGATAATGGAATTTAGGTCTTGGGATGTCCCATCGAAATGTCATAAAAGATTTGTTCTTTCTATCAAATTACTTGAAACTTCTCGAATCGTAGGTTTGTATTTGAATAAATTAGCTTTTTCAGCTCATTGTCATTTGTTTGCTCTTGTGGGCAATTTTAACATAATCGAAGGTTTCAGGAACTTGAATTTCTTCGAGTCTGGACATTCTGTCTGCGATAACGTTGTCTTTCCTCGAAGTTTGCTGAATATCCGAAGTAAACTGGAGAATGAAATCGAAGTGATGTAACTGACCAGATGATGCTTTGTTTGGGTTTTGATGTGAAGTATATATCAAGGGACGATGGTCTGTGGACAAGGAGAATTCTCGTCCTTCTAAAAGGTACCGAAAATGCTTTATTATAGAATCTGCAATAAGCAGATCTTTAGCATTACTGTATTGAATTCGTGTTGGTGTGAGACGTCTGGAGCAAAAACTCAGTTTCCACACATCGTTAACTTTTTGTTGAATTACGCCGCCTATAGCAGTATCAGATGCGTCAACCATAACAACCAGCGGCAAGTGTGCACAGGGATGACAAAGGCTAACTACTGAATAAATTTGTTGCTTGGCCAACTCGAAAGCTTTTATTTCCTCAGATCATTGGATTTTATTTTTGTCATTTCTTTTTGATCCTTTCAGATAGTCGTTCAAAATTGTTTGATGTTTAACTGCGTTTGATATAAAACGTCCGTAAAAGTTGATTATTCTTAGAAATTTTCTCAAGTCTCGCACTCTTGCTGGCTGAGGAAACTCTTTAATAATTTTAATTCGCTCTGATTCCTAAAGCATTAATTTTATGTCCGAGGTAAATAACCTCAAGTAGAGCAACTCTGCATTTTCTGTGTTAATTATTAAACCAGCTTCTTTCAGTCTTTTGAAAACTTGACGTAAATGAGAGACCTGTTCATCGTCGTTGTGAGAGGCTATCAACAAGTCATCTATGTAGACGAAACAAAAATCTAGTCTTTGTAAAATGGAGTGTAAAAAACGCTGAAATGTTTGAGCCGTATTTCTTAATCCATATGACATCCTTAAGAATTCGAATAGGTCAAAAGGTGTTGTAATGGCTGTTGTAATTGTATGCTCTGACGAGGTCAATCGTAGAAAATATCTTACATCCATGCAAATTATAAGAAAAATCTTGTACATTTGCAGTGGAGGTAGAGATCAGGTTGAGTTATTGCATTTAGATCTCTGTTGTCACCACATGGTCTCCATCCGTTAGTCTTTTTAGGGACAAGGGAACAGCTTTTTGATGGTTGACATATCCCTTGTTGTAGCATGCAATCAAACTCTTTACGAGCTAATCCTAATTTATCTGGAGCAAGACGACTTGTTTTGGCAGCCACAGGTGGACCTTCGGTAACAAGATGATGAGTTGTAGGATTAAGGACTTTTTTCACCTGATTTATTTGGATTGTTAAGCATTTGAACTCCTCAAGCAATGCTTTAATTTGTAAATTGTTGATATCAGTTGATATTGTTGTCAGTCTTGATGAGGGACTACTGACTATCTACCTACTGAACTCAGTAAAGACATAGAATCAACAAGACGTATTAATTTGATATCGACTAGCAAACCAAATTTTTTTAAAAAAAAATCAGCACCGATAATAGGTTTTGACCACATCAGCTACGATGAAAGTCCAAAGAAATCTGAGACGTAAGCCTAAGTCTAGATATAAATGTTTTGAACCATAGGTATTTATTTTAGACGAATTAGCAGCATATAGAGAGAAGTTATGACCGGGCTTCATATGTTTATTTCTAGAAGAAAGAGGTTTCATAGAAATTTCTGCTCCTGTGTAAATCAGAAAATGCAGTCCGCTTGTGCGGTCAAAAATAAATAGGCGACTTGATTGTTGGCGACCATCGCTTGTCGCTGCCAGAAACGTGTCACTTAGTTTCCAGAGGAATTTTCTAAATTATAAGTCTTAGTGCATTTAGTGGCTTTCTTGCCAAAATTCCTATGATACTAACAAATGTCACTTCTGTTCTTAGACCAGTGGAATTTGGCACGAGAAAATTTGAGATTTGACAATCTGCTTCGGCTGGTTTTAAGTTCTTGTACTTCAAAAGCCATATAATCAAATTTTGTACCAAGGAAACAATGTTGATTTCGCTTGCTGTGGTTTGTGACCTTTCTTGAGAAATGCTTAGTATATTTTGGAATTCAAAAGTTTCATGAATTTTATCCTCCATAGTGACTAGGTTATCCAAGGGTTCTGAATTAGCTGCTAATATTGTTTGCAAGTGTTTCGGTAGTTGATTAAGCCAAAGTGATTTCAGAAAATCTTCATTTATCTTCATTTATCAATTGGCGCTTTACGCGAAGAAGTTGGCTGGGTTTTTTTATCACCTAGATTTATTCCACTCAACAATTTTTTTAAATTGGGCATTATCTGAATCAGTTAAACACGAAATCAGAGTAGCTTTTAATATTTGATACGGAGTATTTTCCGGTGGAGAAGTAACAATGTCACTTACCGCGTTAAGAACCCTCTGTTTTTCAACGGTAATTTTGGCTGTGGGAAATTGAGCTTCTACATGAGCAAACCACATACCTAGTTTGTCAATCCAAAAAGATGGAGGCTTGACCGATACTGCAGCTACCTGCGGTAAAGAAGGGCTCTCAATATTGCTTGAATTCGAGCTGGAATAATTTCCTGTTGAAGTTGCCATGGCGCTGTTGAGCTAAGCCTATTATAGGATCAATGTAATCAAGCTTTGAAAAACACTAACTTCTAATTTTTGTGCTGGTTCACCAATTTCGGGGGCCACTGGTGTTCAATTAATGTTAAAATTTAAGGCAAAATTGTATATAATATTTATTAAATAAAATGAGCAAAATATCTAAGCAATATCTACTTTTTTTTAACTTAGCGAACTCGACTAGTGTTACACAAACATTAGCTGTTGCCAATTACAAAAAACTTTTTATACAAACAAGATGTCACCACAACCTAATTATCTGTCAAAAAACTCTCTCTTTTCGAACTGTATTGGATTCGGTATGGGTTTATTTTGAAGAACTTTGCTTTCTTCTTTCCTTCAATGGAAATTTTTTCTCCTGGATCATCCTTTAAAATTTTCTTTTTGACTTTCTGAGCTCCAGTTAATTTTTGTCCAACTAAATATGTGAATGCTTCTTGACATAGTTGCTGTCCCCTTTTTCCTTTATTTTTATTTTCTTTCTGCAATTTCCTCTGCACTTTTTCTTTCATTCTCTTTTGTTCTCGAAAGTCAGGTAATCTCTTCAAATCATCCTTTTTTTTTCTTGTTATTCTTTACCTTTCTCAATATTTCTTTTTTCTCTACATTTAAGGTACAGGTTTCTATCATCAAGTTTTCTAATTCATTTAAGATTTCATTCATTTGGAATTTTCATTTTTCTGGCCTTTAAGTTGCAGCGCTAGTACTAATAATGCTTTTCCCCCCCCCTCTGTTAATGATTTCTTGTTTCCTTATGAATTGCGTTAACTTTTCATTTTGTTCCTGAATTCCAGCCAACTCTTGATCTCTCGATTCTTCAATTCAGATTCAAACTTTTCCTGTTGAGACTGAAATCATTTTTAATGGCACTCTTGTATTTCTCCTTGTTTTCTTACTACTTCAGATATCTTTTATTTTATCCTTGTATCTTAGATAATTCTTCAATTTGTTTCTTATTTTCTTCCTTAACTTTGATAAGTTAACTTCGGGCAGTTTCAGCTCCTTTAGATTCAATACATGGTGTCGTTTTTATACTATTTAAATTTAAAAATAGGTAATCTTTCACATATCCAATTCGTAATTCATCACCGATCCTTATGTGAGCAATGGGTAGTAAGTCTAAAAACGGACGTCCAACCAATAAATCAACTGGTTGAGTTGAGTTTGGAATGATAAAAACATAAATATTGTTTGCTAAAGCTTCTTCGATTTGGATATCTACTGTTATCACACCTAAACTTTGAGTGACTGAATTTAATTGATTACCCAAATGAATAGAGATCCTTTTTACAAAGTAAAATGTGCAGTCCTAAATTTCGTGCTACTGATTCTTTGAGTAAACAACTTGAAGATCCGGTATCCAGTAGAGCAGTGACTCTATGGCCATTTATGAATCCATGTTTCTTGTACATATTAGATGAGGATGACTTTTAATCTCGAACACTAAAAGTATTTATTCTTGGCTCACTCTTATTTTCTGTACACTGTTTCTTTCCAGTGTCCTGATTTCCCACATAAAGTGCATGTGAAGGATATCTCTTGAAAAATGACTTGCAATTAATCTCTTGCAAAATGACTGTAATTCTTCCAGGAAAAACATTATGGTTCGCCTCGGAGCTTTCATCTTAAATTTTTGAATTTTAGACTTCTTTCCTCGTCTCTTTTCTTATTCTTTTCTTCCAAATCTTTTTGTTTTTGCCTATACCTTTCTTCCCTTTGTTCTCTTTCAATCCTACCTTTAATTATCCTCTCGAGACATTCTTCAATGAAATCTTCTTCGTAGTATTCATCATTAATTATAATTGCTATTATTTCTTCCTTTACAGCTTCAGGTGGAATATTTATGGCGAATTCTTCCACTAATTCCAAGAGATCACATTTCAAACCTTTTGAGATGAACGACATACTTAATGCAGTCTTACTACTCTTTGTTATTCAAAACAAATCTTTTCCGTAACTAATCACTTCCAATCTCATAAGACAGAGGTATTCAACCTTTTAAAATTTGTGGAACCCTTTGAGCTTACCTTTTTTTTTTTTTTTTTGAAGGAACCCTTTGATCAAAGAACAGAAAAATAGTTTATCAAAGCTTTAATCCTACTCAAATTTACAAAATTACTATTGCAATTTTATTTTATCACAATAAAAACATCTTAATAAGATAATGAATGGTAAGGTAGCTAATGAGATTTTTTTTCTAAAATATATTCTGACAATAGTAACAATATTTTAAGTTATAAAAATTAATAAAAAAAATATTTATTGACTTGGATGTGATTAGTTTTCACAACAAAGTATTTTTACGTCTGAAATAATTGTTGAAATCTGCAGCCTGTCATCTTCAGCATCCAACCTGTTTCTGTATTTTGTTTTAGTCGCATCGTACAAAGAGAAGTATTTTTCGCATACATAGCTTGAAACAAATGACATTTTATGTTTCACAGCTCTTTTGCCAATTTCAGGGTATTCTTTTCCGATGTCGATCCCAAAATGCATAATGTCAACTCGATTAAATTTCAGTTTCAGTTGAGTGTCGGTCGATATATCTATATTTTGTTCTCTTTCTTTTATTAAGAGTTCGGAGGTGTCACAGACTTGAAAAGGATTTTGGATCCAAGATCATTTCTCTTTCTGAAAAGGAAAATATTTAAGAAATGTCTTTTCTGATAAAAGTTTGGACCAAAGTAATTTTTATATTTTTTTTATCGAGATTAGCGTTACCGTCTACTAAAATGCAAATTAGGAAAGAATTCAGTATTATCTTTTTCAAAATGCAATCTGCCCAAAATTTCAATTTTAAAAGAGTGGCGTTAATTTTACTTAGTACCTTGAAAATAGTGGTAATTGTTCCTTGCAGTGATGTGTTCAGCTCATTGAAATAGGTAAAAATATCTGCTAGATACACAACTTTCTAAATCCAAATTTTAACTTTTAATTTCTGAGTTAATTGAGGTGCCTGTTCAGATAAGAAAATTCTTCTTTCATCTTTTAATTCGCAAAATCTAGCCAACACTTTTCAATGAGATAACCAACGGACATCCGTGTTTTATGTAAACTTCCCATACTTTCACAAAATAAATTGAAAAGTCTTGAATTCAATGATCTTGATATGATAAAATATATAATTTTAACACAATCATTAAGTACTTTTTTAAGCCCTTCTGGCATTTTCTTCACTGTAAGGGCTTGTTGATGGAGACAACAGTGAGTACTTTTCATTTGAAGATTTTTTTTGTTTCATGCGTGCAACTACTCCATTCAATTTTCCAAGCATTGTCTTTGCTCCGTCGGTACATACTTGATGACACAAATCTTAAGATATATCACGCATTTTGAAATATGAATTTACAATACTAAAAATTTCTTCCGCAGTTGTTCTAGTTGGTAGACTTTTGCAAATTAGCATATCTTCTTGAACAGCTGTTTCATGTATATATTTCACAATAACGGTGCAAGATCGATAATCCAGCTATATCCGTAGTTTTGGCAAGTTGAACAGTAAATCCTTGATCAGAAGCTTTCAAATGTCTTATGAACTTTACATTTTCACAAAAATTAGACATATCTTTAACACGCTTTGAAATTGTAGTATCCCATCAATTAATTTATGTAATATGCTCTTCCTCAATCAAAGAAGTAACTAAATCTTTTACACATGGTTTAGTTAAACTTTCTGCGGTCGTATGAGCTTCACCCTGTTGAGCAGTTCATTAACTGACACAATACGATACTTTCAAAGCATTATCATTAGCGTGTTGAACAAAATTCTTAAAGGTCATTTTTCTATTTTTTTCAATTCATTATATTTTCTTTTGAAATGCCCAACACTTTTATTATGTTAAGTTGGATGATTTGTTTCTAAATGTCTTTTCTTTTTTGAGATATTTTAAACTGCTGTTATGCATCGCATGTTCATATTCAATGTATAATTCTTTTGGTTCATTTTCATCACCAATCCAGGTAAAACAAAATTTCATGTATTCTTCATTATACTTCCGCTTTTTACGAATGAGTAAATCTGAATCACCTGACAACTTTTTAATTCTACCATCTGATTCATTATCTCCAGTAGTAGCAAAACTATTTTCTGTATCCCTTGTATGACACTTACCAGCTTTTAAATACCACTTAACCACTTGACAGTTTATCCATTATTGCTAGGGTAGCATAAATTGCAAATAAGTAATAAGATTTATCAATTATGACATAAAAACAAAATAAACACTCATTTGTAGGCTTGTGCGTGACTGAATTTAAACCTCCAAGCGTTTCACTTTTTTGTGTAAAGTGATGACTAAAATGATCCACTTAAGCACAACCGCTGGTCACGAATAGATTTCTCTTTTCTTTTACATCTTCTAAAAAGCAAAATTAGTCTATTCCTTCTTTTAAGACGTGGGAGGTCGACAACAACCCCATAAAGTGGACAATTTTATTATGCTTTTCGGTATCTTTGTCTCTAGTTCACAGCGATTGTGGGGCCTTAGGCGAATCTTGTGTGAAGGGCTGTTATGTCGTTTGTGATTCAGATCATGCCCGACGCCCACCATTCAGTAAAATTACAAAAGTAACTTAAATACTATTCATTAGTAATAAGTTGAAGAGATTGAAATGTTTTTAATGTTGACATGGTTTTTTTTAACATCTTATAATGAAATAATCCTTATTTTAAAAACTGAAAGCATTGATTATAATAAGAAAAAAGAAACATAAAATATATTCATTGTTTTTATATATTTTTTGAAATTAAGCAGATATTTTATATATTTATTTTGCGATATTTCTAGACATTTATAGATATTTTACAAAAACTTAATTCCATTTCATAATTTTAATATAAGGGGGAAAATGTGAGTTAGCCAAGAAGACACAGAAAAAGTAATTTGTCCAAATGAATAAAATAACAGATTCCTATTCCCCCCCCCAATTTGTTCAAGATTTCCCCAAAGATTTCAAATAAAAATTAAATCAAAAGTGAATATATAATCTATTTTCTTCTTTATAGCTGTTTTTTATTTTATTTAAATAAATTGATATATCACAAAAACTACATCAAAGAATGTATTTAATTCAAATCCAACAAAACCTCAAACCAAGCTGACATACAGACACTTACTGATTCTTAGTGCCTTTATTGATGGCAACTTGAGAAATTCTTACCTTCCCCCTTTTGAACGAATGTCTCAATGGAAAATGCCTCAACCCTAAGGGGGAAAGCGGGTTTCCCAGATGAGCCATAAAATTTCCTGTTAACACAGATTGTGTTGCCACAACCCTCCTCAATTATCTATCACGATGTCAAACCTATAAAGTGGGAAGAATTTGGAGAAATACATCTAAAACGAATACGTCTAATTAAAATGTTACTTGCGAATTCACGGCTATATGGAATTATGTATTTGGTTGTTTCCTGTTTCTCGAAAAAGCATCAAAGAAAATGCGATAAGCTCAAAGGGTTCTCCAAAGTATTGAACAGCACACGATTTTATTTTATCCATAAAATATTTATTTATACTTATTTTTACAAGCAAACTGTCTAATATTTTGGCGCTTTGATTAAGCAATTAGTGATCCCTTGCGGAACCCCCCTCAAAATTCCAGGGAATCCAGTTTGAAGACCTCTGTCATAAGGAAAGCGAAAGTAATTTACCTTCTTTTTCAGTTTCACAGTCCCGATAGGTTAATTTCCTACAGCACACATTCTTTTTTTTAATTGACAATTCTGGTATGTTAATATCCTTTAAAGTACTTTTTTTCCTACAGTCCACCATATAATCCAAGGTTGAATATCTCCCGATGCACACTTTTTAGTTTCTTTCATAGTTCCTGTAGGTTAAGGTCCTGCAAAGTACATCCCCTATATTTCGTATTCATAATCTTAGTAGGTTAATATCCTACAAAGCACATCATTTTGCACAGTTCTTTAGGAATAATGTCAGTCTGACCTTGGGCTCCATTATAAATCCCTCTTGTTTAAATATTTAAAACCATCACAAAACAAACTACTTTACTTTTTCTCTTTCTCTATTTCTTTAACATTTACTTAAGGCTCCCCTTATTTTTCACTCTTTCGCTAAACTCCTTTTCTTTTTCACTCCTTCCAATATAACTACTTATTATTACTTTAGAATTCATAAATCATATCACTTTGTTTCTTACAAACTCTCATCCCTTATTGTAGCTTACTTAGCTAATTACTTAGTTACATCATAAGAGATCAGACTCACTTTTTAGTAACAATAACAACTTCGCTTATTGATTCAATATAGTTCCGGGTGAGTTACCTTGGTGATTAGTGCAGATTAATGTTAGCACTCAATCCCCCCACCATTCACAATTTTCTCGAATATCATCTCGCTTATATCCGCTCCGCTCGGAGATTCGTCTGATCTGATCTGCCCTGAGGGGATTGTGTGTCATCTTACACTCACCCCTTTACAAAAAGTGCCCTCTACAGGCGGGCTTTAAGCATGGTAGATAACAATATTGTATATATATATATATATATATATATAGTCGAATAATCCAATCCATTTTAGAAGCTTCCTGTTTTTCTGAATTGTTTTCAGGTTCTTAAAAAAGTTACAAATGAAGACCAAACTAAGCAATTTGATCACCACCTTATTTAGTGCAAACATGAAAAGTTTTTTTAAACAAAAATAGATTGCTAAAGTTTGATCGAAAATATTATATATCATATTGATTCAATTCATTAGATTTGAAAAAAGGTTTTAAGTAGAATATTTTTTGTTTGGTTTTCCTAATCATTGAAACATATTGAAATACTAATTTAACGTGAATTGTTCTAAAAATTAATACAGCTCCGATTTAAAAACATTTTTAACAATATGAATGACAATTAGTGTTCTTTCAGAAGTAACTTACAACTTTCCATCTGTAACGAGCATGTTTGAGTATCATGAGGGTAGGTAGCGAAGTTCATAGCACATGATAAAGTTAATGTCAACCTTAAATATAAAAAAGAGATGTTAATAAACAAATCAATAAAAACTGTAGAAATTAGAAAATAATATATCCGAGATACATATTACAATCATTAATTAATGTCCAATAAAATACTTATAAACTTTTGCAAGATAATAACAAAAATGTAACTCTTCAAAAAATATGTTTCTGTTTAATTATTCCTCCCACTAGTGCTTGTTAATACAAATGGCTTATCTGAAGTTTTATTATTGCTGTTCTATTTAAACCAGAGATAGAATAAATTGTTCTAAAGGATTATACTTTTTTTGTATTTATAAAATTCGGATGGGAAAAAAAGTCTGAGAAAATCTTAAGCATATTTCTATCACCCGAAGGGGAATATTTCAATATTGCATTGTGCATTCTCTTTAAAAAAATTATCTGAAGCATTTCATGTGTTCCACCAATTCTATAAAAGATTGATTTCATGAAACTAAGGGCTTTGCGAAGTTCACATTTTTTTACAAAGGATAAGACACCTTTTCAAAATATATAATACAAGAAACAATTTTAGTAAGTAGATGATTGATAGACTACATAAATATTTATTCAACAATTTAACATCAATATTCATCAAGTTAGCAAATTTTGCAAAATGCAAGGAAATTTTTAAGAAACTAAAGCTTTCAAGGGTGATCTCCTTGAATAATTTAACTAATTAAAATAGGGAGAAGAAAAAAAGAAGAGAAAGAAAGCTTTAACCAATAAATAAAAATATGTAAAAAAAAAAAACAATCTGTAATAAAAACATCTGCATATTCTTGCTCCCCCCCCCATTAAAAACCTGTATAACAGATTAAAGTACCTTCTGTAAAACTCAAACATTCAAATTAAAAGGAAGTCTCATCGTAATAATCTCAATCAAAACATTCGACCAACTTTTATCTAAAGCGAATTTTTTTTTTAGGATGGCAAAAGAAAGTTAACTATAAAACCGGAATTCAACACAGATGGAACTAGTTGTCAATGTAGTCACCACCAAACCACGTCATGGGCACTATTTTCTTGTTTTGACATCTGATAAAAATTTTCAACTCACAACAATAGCAGTTTCATTCAACAACATAGATTTTAATAGCGTAGAACATGTCGAATTTTGTGTCTGGAAACTACGATTGGCGGACAGCGTTGATTTTCATTTTCCATTTGAAGAAAAATGCTGCAGAACCACATCGAATGCTTGTCTAAGCTTACAGTAAGTATGCATCTGGTAAAGCGCAGTCTTTTTGGGTGGTTTAAATAGCTCAAAAGTGAGAGTAGAAGACCACCGGAAAAGTTTGAAGACAACGAATTGTAAGCATTGTTGGAAGAAAAATGATGCTCAAGTGCAATAACAACTCTCGGATCAATTAAGTGTGACACGAGAAGCTGCCCAAACGTTTGAAAATCATGGAAAAGATCCAGAGTATGGGAAAATGGGTTACACATAAACTGAATAAAAGACAGTAGGAAAACTGAAAATCCTCTTGCGAAATGCTGCTTTCCAGATACAGAAGAAAGTCATTTCTCTATCGAATTATGACTAACAATGAAAAGTGGATATATTTCGAGAATCCTAAGCCAAAGAGATCATGGTAACTTTAGGCTCCAGGAATACATGACCTAATCGCTATGGCCGGAAAACAATGTTTTATATTTGGTGGGATCAGAAGGGTGTGATCTATTATGACCGCTAAAACCTGGCGAAACTATTAATACTGAACGCTACCAACAACAAATAATCTACACTGCTGGCCACACAAAATGCAACACCCTGAAGGAAGCATACAAACCATGTGAAATTTACATCATGCGTTTGCGACAATGAGCTATGCAAATCATTAGCATTGAAGCGCAGACGTTCATCACGGGCGACCGTAGCGCCACTCGTAAGCGCTATATAAGGGGAAAACAGATTGGCGATTTGAAATACGGCAATTGTTTTTTCGTGCTTTTTTTTGCGTAAGCTGTTTACCTATGCATCGGGGAAGATATCGAGCGTCTTTTGACCAAGTTTCTGAATTCGACCGAGGAAGAATAGCAGCCTATAGGGATTGCAGATTATCCTTCAGAGAAATAGGTCAACGTGTTGGATGGAACCAAGCAATTGTGATGCGGATCTGTGATCGCTGGATGCAGGAGGGACCGACGGGGCCGACCGCACCCAACTCGTTGCACCACTCCCCGTGATGACAGGCAGATTGTGCGCATGGTAATGATGGATCGCGTAGCCACATCACGAACTATAGCACAACAGATTCAGTCTGCTACGCATCATTCGGTGTCCGCTCGTACCATTCGACGCCGTTGGCAGCAGAGTGGAATGTCCTCAAGGCGTCCATTTCTTCTTTTACCCTTGACTCGAAACCACAGGCGTTTGCACCGCCAATGGTGCGATGAACGGCGGACATGGACAACGGAATGGAACGACATTGTGTTTACTGACAAATCCCGCTTCTGCCTACAACATCACGATGGTCGGACTCGAGTTTGGAGACACCTTGGTGAGAGGCTGCTGAACTGTTGCGTTATGCATCGCCACACTGGTCCTGAACCCGGTATCATGGTTTGGGGTGGTATTGGATTTCACTCCCGCACCCCTCTAGTATGCATTACCAGTACACTGAACAGCCAGCGCTACATCTCTGAGGTGTTGGAGTCCGTGGTCCTCCCATACCTTTAGCGCTTGCCCTTAGCCATTTTCCTAAAGGATAATGCGTGACCACACGTGGTACGCAATGTTCAAGAGTTCTCCTTTACCCATCAGATTGAATTGCTTCCTTGGCCTGCTTGTTCTCCCGATCTATCTCCAATCAAAAATGTGTGGTTCATGCTTGCACAACGACTGGCCCGGGATACACCCCAAGCTGCTACACCAGATCAACTTTGACAATATGCGGAAGCCGCATGGACTGCTGTACCCCAAGAATACATCCAAAGCCTCTTTGATTCTATGCCAAGGCGTATGACAGTGGTTATAGCCAACAATTTTGGCTACACTAACTACTGATTTTGTCATCATCCACACTTCACAAGAAGCTGCAATTTTAATCGTTTGATCTTTATACAACATGCTATCTGCCAAATAAATTTCGCTGTGATATCTCTGGTCCTTCTGGGTATTGCATTTTGTGTGGCCAGCAGTGTATTTGAATCACGCTTTTAATGAAAAATGACCAGAGTATCAAAAAAGCCAACATAGAGTGATTTTGTTGCATGATAATGCACCGACCCACACAGCAAAACTGGTCAAGGAAACGAATGAGACTTTAAGTTGGGAAACACTTTTGCATGCTGCTTACTCACCAGACTTGGCTCTATCCGATATTAACTGAATTGCATTGATGGGACACGCACTTGTTGAACAGCGCTTCACATCTTGCAAAAATGTACGAAGATGGCTCGATGACTGGTTTGCCTCAAAAACAGGAACAGTTTTTTTTTTTTTTTTTTTTTTTTTTTTTTTTTTTTGCATGGCCTTTACAAATTGTCAAAGAGATTAAGGAAATGTACAGCTAATGATGGGCATTCTTCGATTAAAATACGGTTTTCATTTTCATATAATAAAAGTATATTTTCTATACAAAAATTCCGGGTTCATATTCACATGCCTAGTATACTTTGTTTTATAAGTAGATCATCGGACCTCAATAAAAACAGGTAGAGGTGACAGGCTATTTAAAGAATAATTGTATTGGCCCCTAAATTTTCGTCAGCTCTTTGTATCGCTTATATGACTGAAGTTAAAGTGTATTTGCTAAATTGCCTGCTCTACGAATTTCACAAGGGGGCATGGTAGTCTAGTAGTCATGGTCGCTGACTCGCTGCCGGCGTCGTTTTCGTCGAGTTTGGGGCTCGAGCCCAGATGCCACTTCAGACTTTCCGTGCGACGGGACTGATGCACGTTAAATCTGATCGAGGTCCCAAGTCATCCCATTGGCATGGTTGCGTTAAGTCTGGAGAGGGAACTGCCATGAGGGTTGCAAAATTTCTGTCGCGCGTTCAGGGGAATTCCCTTGCAAGATGAACCAAGATTGGGAAAGCCATCGGATGAAGTGTTATGTTGTACGATCCGAATGAATTTAAACTCCGTAGAAAAGGGCTTTAAACTTGGAATTAATCAGAGAACTGATTTGGAACACATCAAAAAATTTGATTTATTATCAGAGCTCAGAGTTTGGGTGTAACATAATGGTCGCGAACGCATAACCAGCAATGCTTCCGTGGAATCGGGGTTTCTAGTTCTAAATCCAACAAAGATCTTCTGTGTAGTAAGGCTGATGTATGCTTAATCTGTCAAGGGTACAATTCCTCTTGTTGGGGAGTGTATGTAACTTTGGTGAATGGAGTACCAGCTCAGGTATCGTCTTCGGCACTTGATCGAGGTTCAAAATTACGAGGTGCCCAATAGCCCACGTGTTGTACCAAAGTGTGACATTAATAAATAATCATCTGCTTTTAAGAAAAAGGAGAAAAATTATTTTGAAAGTGTTGCAAAAAAATCTCAACTCACTTAACCATATAAAGAATGTCTTTATTTTGATAGAGCCACACGTAGTGATTTGGTATTGTCATCGTTTGAAAGGTCACGGATTTCGCGTTCTTGAAATATGAGTCCGGTCTCCACATGTTTTCAAGCCACTGGACTTCAAGGAGTCGATACTCTGAAGTCATATTTTCAGGCAAACGCAAGCGAGGATCTTTCCATGTTTGAGCAAAAAATATGTCAGCCGCATAGGTCTGAAAAATTTCACATATAAAAATTATTAGGATAATGTTATAAAGCAATTTTTCTTATAAGACACTCAGCCTCAATAACTGAAAGAATTACTGTAAGATTTAAAAAAAAAAATGCCAAAATCTCAATTTTGAATCAAAGTATACATATTTCTTTTAGAAATATTATTATAAAATAGCATATACTCACGTAATAATAGCAAATCTTACCATTGAACCTTCATTGATAGAATCTAGACCCATTACTGTGACATGAAAGAAAACTTTGGTAGGCTTACCTGGAACATGAGAAATACTTACAATGAAAATTATAGAAAAGTTATAAAAACTATATTTCTTGTGTGCGCATAACATACAAACTTCAGATACCTGTACATTTCTGAATTATTAGCTTACTCTATTTCTAATATACAGTGAGTGTAGGAAGAATATATGTACCTATTTTCCGGCGCATAATACGCTACCATAACTTCAAGCTACATTTTTAATTTTTAAGTACATTCGCAGTACAACGTACATCCTTTTCTTTCCTAACAAACTTGAAATGTACATGTGCGATTCTCTTATAATTTGAAGTCATTCATTCGAAGTATGTTCCTAACCTCTCGATCAGTGGTGTATTGAATTAACAAGTGGTAAGGGGAATAATATGTGAGTGTAGGAGGAAATGCTTGGGGAATAAATAAATTTGCAAACAGTTCGGGTTTCATTCAATGCGGAAGTACACAAGAATATTATTTCAGATTTTCAAGAAAAGGGGAACACGATTTAGGATAAGAACAAGTACTTCCCACCCGAATGAATTCGCGGAATTAAAATCCAATTGTTTCCTCACTCTCCAATCCTTTGAAGTCTTCATTTTTTGAAGTGAATATCAAATTTCGTAAATCACATTTGATTTAGTCGAATACAATTGATCTAATGTTCCTTTAAGTAGTAAATATGTGGCCTGCCAAACGAAACAAATACAATGCTGGTTTCAAATGCTCAAAGTCATTCAATTTGTAAAGGAAAATGGAAATCGTGCAGTAGCAGGAATGTTTGGTGTTGATGAAAGCTCCATGCGTAAATGGTAGAAAAATAAAATCACAATAATTAATATGCTGAATATAATTAAAATGATGTGAACGGAACAAAAACGGTTTTCATAAAAATACTAGCCGTGAAAAATCTTACTTTACCACAGTGCATTAATTTTGCTTAAAGGATGGTAGAAAATTAAAACCTTATTTTTAAAATTATGATGAACTCGAAATATTATTCTCCAAATGGTGCTTTCATTCATGTTAACGAGAAATATAGATGCATTAAAGCAGTGTATGGATAAAAAAATATTTAGCAAATGTGTCCAGGCGCTAGAAAGGGACCAGAAAGCCTTTTAAATTGGGATGTTGAATACGACAGTGGAATACTTGGAAAAACATTTACAAAAAATAGGCCAAATGCGGGCATATATGAATTCAAAAGATATAAGAAATATGTATAACTAACAATCCAGATGGAATGGAAGATGATTATTTATTTATTGATCAAAGTAGCAGAGATAGTGTAGATGAAACATAATTCGATTATGTGTCTGAAGATATGACGGCAGACGAAAATGATGAATTTTTCATGTTATCTGTTAATGAAAATTTTTAAGTTCATAAGATAATGCCATTTTAAAAGAAACAGCATATAGGTACAAATAGAAATTTAATTTCTTATATTCATATTTTCCGTATTTTGAAATTTCTTTTTTATATCAGGCTTATAACGCACACACGTAAATTTTGATCTTATTTTTTTGTAATAAAAGTGCTCGTCATACACCGGTTATATACGATATATATAAAATAATAAAATCAATTGAATGGAGTTATTTCTGTTTATAACGTTATTACTGATCAAACCCTCACACTTCAGTGAATTATATTATAATAAAATAATTTTGCAAATTTTTGGATTTGATATTACTCATTAAATAATTATATAAAATATTTCTAAATTTTTTTTAAAAAAATATTTAATATATTAATTTTCAAAACATTAATTACAAATTAAAATATTTTAATTACTATCAAAAGAAAACTTTTTATTTATATCGCAACAGAAGGTATCTCTCTTGTCATAAATATTACTAATAATCCCATTATTAACAATTTTTTTAAATTAACATCTAAAAATCTGTTTCATGAGAACTTATATTGGTTTTTAATCAGATTTAAATATGAATAATAATAATAATAAGTCAGTTAATGCATTTACATAGGAATTTATTTGAATAACAATAAGATCCTCAATATGTATGTAAATAATTTGTAAATATTGTTATATCTAAATTTATTTTCAAAGAAATGAAGATGAATATTAACCAAACTATTATGAACTAGACTCTCTTGGTGTATACCATTTATTTGCTTATATAGTTTCCATTATAACAAATATAGTTTTGTTTTTGAACAAGAAAAATAAGATATTAAAATTTCTCAAAAGGAATAGAATTATAATTTTTAATTCTCTAAACTTATCTAATATAACTTTAATTAAATCTTCAATATCTTTTGAATTATACAAATCTTCAAAGTCATAACTATAAATATTATAAATCTTTTTACCATTTGAATAATTAATAATTTCATAACTATTTTTAATCATAGTTGTCTTATCAAAACTGTCAATAGTATTTTGTAAAAGTTTTCCAGGTATAGTAATATAAGTATTTGAACCATTGGTCACAGTTCTAAATTTAATAATAACTTTGTGATATTTAGGGATTAAAAATAAATGATGAAATTTAAACAAACTCAAAGTATAAACTCTCTCTCTCTCTCTCTCTCTCTCTCTCTCTCTCTCTATATATATATATATATATATATATATATATATATATATTTTAACCCTTTCGCTACCGGAGGGAGAAAAATAAGTGTTTTTCTTTGGGGCTCGTGGTTTCTTGCCGTCGAATGTCGCAATGTGCCTAGACGATTTTATATTTTAAGCCTAATTCACAAAAACAATTCCTCTATAATCGGCTATTCATTAGATTATTTTTGTTTTTACGTATAGTATTTAAAATGCATTAAACTTAATACATACGAAAGGAAAAAAAAAAGAATTAATCGAAAATTGTATGTTTTATACATAAAATTACATAAAAAATCGTATCGCTTAAGAAAATACAAAATATACTTACATTTGTTACACAAATGTTATGGTGTAATGATGCGCCATTACTTGGAATATTAAGATATAAAAAATGAATCTTATTTTGCTGTTTGGTATTTTTATAAGAAAAAATTCTTGAACGCATAGTCCAACGTCACATGTCTTACACACATATTTTGTCAACTTTTGATGCTTCAAGCAATATTTTGAGCAAAGGGCATATCTTCTGCCTCCTTTTTTTCATTTAATGGCTATGTACAGATTTGGATTATTTAGCTAATATTACTGTCAGATTCACTCATTAATTCGCAAATCTTAGTATCAGATATATACTTTCTTTCCGTCATGACTGTCACTACAAATAAAAACCGACCGAATTAAATGAACAGCTTGGAGCATCTGCTACAAAAAGCCCTAAACCCCATAAACATCCATAAACTCTCATTCCAACTTCTAAGAAGAAAGCAATGAAGAAAAAAGCAAACCGAATAAAGTTCACCCTTTAAATCATGTCATTACACTTAAAGAGCCGCGCCGCAGCACGTGCTTTTAACAATTACTACCCCCCTCCTGATACCCAGATGTGAAATCTAACCCCATATCACCAAGGTCAATACTCCAAATAACCTATCTATATAGATTTCGTGGTATTGTAACGCCATATAGTAACATTAAAAAATCAAATAAAACGTTCTCAACAAGCGTATCTCTATTGATACGTTGGGCCGTAGAAGACACTGACGGAGCGTATCTAATGTGATGCGCTGGGCACAGAAGAGGAAAACACGAGCTCATCAAATATGTGAATGGGTTGAGCAACATTTCAGATTCTGCCATAATTCCAACAATAATTAACTGGATGACGTGAAATTCATCCTTCCTAAAGAGACCCAATATAGCACTTAAGGGTTAATGAAAGCATAGAAGCTAAACAATGTATTGTCCACATACATTATGTAACAAAGTAGAAAACAGCTATAGGGCTTTAGTGACAGGGCTTTAAGAGAAGTAGGGCTTTAGTGTCAGAATATGATTAGTAAAAACATTGTCTGGCCCCATGAGGAAGAACTACAAATTGAACTCCCTTAATAAAGAATATGATCTCCCCTAATTGCAATCATCGCCTGTTCATACTCAATACCAAATTATTCAGTAGTTCTTGAGGTAAGAGTTGTCACTCTTCAAGGAGCATTTATTTCAGCTGCCTAGTGTTCTCTGGAGGATAAGATATTGCTGCCAAGCGTCTCCCAAATAATCTAATACATGATTGACGGCATTTAAACCAAAAGAGCACGCTGGCCAATCCCTTCTGCAGTTATCCTCTGTTTCTAAAAGCTCCTCAACCACTGAGATACTGTGTGGACGTGTGTTGTCGTCCACAAAAATAAAGTCTGGATGAATGGCACCTCGGAGCAGTCACACATGTGAGTGGATAATTTCACTGCAGTATCACTTTTAATCAGACGTCTCGTCACAGTAATCTGTGACACCTGTCATCCGGTTGCCATGCTCAGCTTTGAGCAATGTTACCAGATGTCTGGTCAAGGTGTTTCCTTCCCCCTCTAGCACGATATACTGGTCATAAATAGTCATTGATTTCTCCGACGACCACCATCAACCTTTCTTACAGCTGTACCTAATCATTTTCCAAGCTCTTAAACCTACGTTTTTGTCAATTCCAAATTCTTATGCAACACTCTTCAAACTACGCCCCTCATCATGCTTTCCGATCCTTCTACCACATGTAAAGGCATCCTGATGGTTTCGTGTAGCCATTAGGAAAGCACGATTTCGTATTCATTCGTAGGGAAAGGCTGAAAATGCATCCTTCCTCCTTTTTTTAAATTGCTTGGGCACTGAACACGCCCATTCTACGTGTTTGCGTGACGTGACGCTTCCTCTGATGTCATTGTGCTGATATTTGCATAGGCATCACTTCTCTCATGAGCAGCCTTTTCACTGCACTGGTCGCAAAAAGCTATTTTCAACAATTTTATGGTTGTATGTTAAAAAATGCTTTTGTTGTTTCAGTTTAGCTCGCTATATGGAAATGTGGAGAGGGAAGTTCCAGATCAGTTGGCGTCCTTGTCACTTGACCGAGATGATTCAAAATGACGAGGTCCTTATTCACTTATTTTCTGATGTTTCTGCAAGAAATGGGAACTTGTTGACTGATTCAAGTGGAGATGGTCGACACTGAAAAGGAACGTTATGTAGTATTTTAGAGGCCTCTGTATAAGTGACTGTAATGTAGAATGTGGTCTATCATTAGGTTTATGACCTTTATCGAAAATTCTGCGTTGTCTATGAAATTTTAATACCACCGTATCATCGTACATATACCTCAAAATGAGTGGTGCCTCTTATCAAAGAAGAACTCTCCTTCATCCTATTGCTAAAGCCTTACAAAAACTTTTATTTGTTTCAGGGTAAGAACACTTTTCACATGCCTCAAAATCACTAAATGTTAGTGTTCTGTATATTTGAAAAGCAATTTAATATTTATTCATATTTTTACCCCACATTCATATTTGTAAAGCAATGTTTTATTTCAAATAGCACACTAAAACCAGTTTCTTTCACTAAGCCGTTCAAGTAGTTTTTTTACTCACTGTATATTTTATAGATTTTGTACTTTTTTCTGCAAAATATACCTTTGGTATATGCCTTATAGTGGTATGGTATATATTTCGGCCACTGTTCTGGTATATATTTTATACTAAATACTTATAAATGTTTTAGCGCCACATTGGAGGATTTTTTTTCTATCCCTTGGAGGGAAGGTGTGTTGACCTTGGGTACCGTTTTGAGCCTGTAATCTTTAAGAGCAAAAAAAAACTTGTCTGGTCACATTCTGCAATTATTGCAATTGATATTCATCTCCCTCCTGGCTGTATTGAGTTTCTCTTTGAACAGTTTCCATTTGACGTCATTGGAGTGGCCACGGTAGCCTAATTGTCATGGCAACGGACTCGCGGCTGTCGGTTTTCGTCGAGTCGCGGTTTCGAGCCTCGATGCCATTTTGACCCAACGTGTCGACGAGGCCGATGCATGTTAAATCTGTTGGTGCCCATAGTCCTCCCATCGGCATAGTGTGGAAGTTTGGAGAAGGGGTTAAAGCTCTGGCATCGTCCTCGTCACTTGACCTAGGTTCAAAATTACGAGGTCCGTCGCCAATAGCCCTCGTGTTGCTTCTAGTGAGACGTTAATAAAAACTAAACTAAACTGAACTTGACGTCATCGGATGTCTCGAGTTCAGATAGTTGATCTATTTAACGTGTGCGCAGTAGCCTATATAACATTAATTGTTTTAATTGAGATTTTTCGGTTGTCTTTACTTAGACTCACACAGGCGAATGTCTTGCATCGACAGTATATGCAATTAGTAGTTCTAGTCTGTGCTGCCATCTAGTGAACAGGTCTTGGGTCACCACTTTGGCGAGTTATGTTTTCCCCACCACATCGGGAAATGTTTTTCTACCGCATGACGGGAGAGGACAGTTGACTTTGAGAGACAGAGAGGATTTTAACCATCTATCCGTCGATCCGAGAAAAACTTGTCTGTTTGCAGTGCTCTTATCAACTAAACCAAGAAATATTACCCATCGGGCTACTGATTAATTGATTGGTTTTATTAACATCGCACTAGAAGCAACACGTGGGGTATTGGCGAAGGACCTCGTAATTTTTAACTTTGGTCAAGTGACATCTAAGCAGGCACCTCCC
>BMAW01076932.1:0-13844 GCA_019974015.1 Nephila pilipes | reverse complement strand
TATTATAAATGAAAAGATAGGCTTTAAGTTGAACTTTTAGAGCAAATCCTTTTCCACACGAATCACACAGGTTGTATGACCACTTACATTAGCCAGTTTGTCTGAGAAGATGTGTTTCGAGGTTAACTTTTTTAGAAAATCCTTTCCCACACGATTCACAATGGTAGGGAATTTCGCCAGTATGTAAGAGAAGATGTGTTTTGAGGTTAACCTTTTTAGAAAATCCTTTCTGACACGAATCACACTTGAAAGATTTCAGTCCTGTATGAGTGTTAAGATGTGATTCGAAATTGCCCTTGCGAGTAAACACTTTGGAATTCGAGTTGCATTTGTAGAGATTCTTACCTGTAATCATAAGAAGGTGTTTAGAGAGACCTTTTCTAATATAAAAGTTACTATCACATATGTTACATTTATACAGCTTCTCAAATGTATGCTTAATAATATGTCCATTGGATGTGCTCGTCGTTGTTCCTCTTTCAAGATAATCTAGTTTTTGGTTCTATCCAAATATACAGCCAAATTTTATCAAAATCTGTCCATTAGTGTTTTTGGAAATCCCACATAAAGTGCAGATACTCTTAATTTTACATATGAAGGAATATCTGGACACGAACAGTTATGTCCAATTGGGATTATTTCAATAGATTCAATGGGAAATTTTTCTTACAATAACATTAAAATAAGTCTATGTTAGGATTTTGACATCATTATCCACTGTGGTAAGATTTTTTTTTTTTTTTTTTTTTTAAAAATAGTTAAATGTCACAAATCTTAAACTATTTAATAATGTGCAATAAAGTAAAATTCGATTTACGTTGTTGCCTAAAATTCCTAAAGGGTCATTCACTTAGCTATGAGTTTTTTCTATCCTCCGAAGGCGTCGTATTTAGTCAGTTCTTTGAACAGCCTTTGCTTTAATCTAATTTCTATCCTTTTTTTTCAAAATTGGAAGCTTTTAAAGAAACGTCATTTCCTTGACAGTAGAGTTTTTCAAAGCATACGAAAACATTACCATCAATAACTACAGTTCTCCAGAATGATTAGATTTATTAAATACCTCAAAAAGAAAAAAAATTAAAAGAAAATATTAGTCATTAATTTGTTTTCATTTCCAGTTGAATTCTGAGTTTCATTAAGTTGTTGTCTGAATGCAAATTAATTTTATAATGATCACTAACCCAATTTCTAGTTTGCGATGGCAGTCTAAAATTACCAAGAAATCTTTGTTTTCATCACATTTTGTTCACGTTTGTTTATTATAAGGAGAATATACTCGCACAACATATTATAAATTGGATTTATTTTAATGTATCCTATTCTGTCTCGTGGATGTGATACCCTGATGGTCATGTTCACAGAAACGCATCCAGTGGTTTTCATAGAGTCATGGGTTCGAACCCAAATGGCATTTAAATCTCACCGGGTGGTGCAGTTGATGCCAGTGAAATCTTTAAAGTCCCCAAGTCTTCCCGTTAGAGTGATATGGAATTTTGCAGAGTGATAGATGCCAGCTGAGGTGATAATATTTGACCATCATCAATATTTGACCGTTGTTGAAAATTACGAAAACCGACATCATTAGCTTTCGAATTGCGTCTCAATTCAACGATAATAATAATAAAAAATATTAATTTCTATTCTGTCTAATAAATGGTATACGGGACCATGTCTTATATGAATAAACTATAGCAGTTTGCTTTAACAAGTTTAGCACAACCACACTGCTGAGGTGTCAAAGTCGAATAATTATGGATCGCATTGCTACCATACTTGTAACTTGGATTCGAGTCCTGATTACACTTCACACTCGTCATTCAGCTGAACTGAGTTTCGGGAAGGATTGGATGTGCGTCCGCTTTGTTTGATAAAATGCTTTCAACAATTATTGAAATTGTGGAGTAAGATATATTAATTAGCTATTCAAATGATGCTCTTAGCTCTGCATCGTTACGGAATGTCTTGGGAATACTATGGAGGATACTGGATAACGAACTAATCATTTTATTTCAAAATTTTAAACTTTTCATTTCTGCGTTATTAGTAACTACGAAAAACAAAACAATGATGTTATGATTTAACATCAATTTATAAAGATAAAATATCGTTTTTGTGAACCTATCTAATAAAAATACAACCATTCCACTATTCTATATTTTATACTTTGTATTATTTCATGTCTTAGGCTAGATTACTATTTCCTTTTTGTCTAAAGAAAAAGTTTATAGTAATAATTAATTTGTAAATTTAATAGTTAGTTTTTAGTGTTTCAGTTCTTTTAATGCGATTATCCGAAGTTCATAGTCAACGACAATGATAAACTCTGTTCCGATACTTCTGTCTCTGATACAGGGAACACACCTCCCAATAAACGAGCGTTTGCAAAACTTTCCGAGATAAGCCACCGAAAATTAAATCTTCAGCACTCCAAAAATTTTAGTAACCCTACGGATGTAAAGAATGAAACAATAAATACTTAATAATTAGGCAAGAGTTTTACTTATGTCGAGAGATTACCTAGTAGTTCAAAAATTTCAGTAAAAATCAGATGGCTATCAGAAAATGAAAGGAAAGAAGTTTTCCTTAACAAATAAAATTTTGAATGCCTCGATGCTTTGAAGGTTATAGTGAACAGTTTATATTTCACGCCAACAACACACGAATAACTTCACTAATTATAACTAAACAGACCAGTTTTAAAGCCATCTTAATACACTGTTCCTGTACACCTGAACGGTCAAATTATCTTACTAAAAATGCTTAAAGCTGGACCTCTGGCGTATATAGCAAGAATCGAACTATGTCACCGTCCAATGGTGACATATTAGGTAGCCATGAGATGTTAAGTGAGTGATAGAGAATTTTAGTTACCTCAAGAAGTTTTGCATTCAATATGTTGCAAACTAGATGATGTGAAACCTTTTAATTCAATCTCCAATATGTGACTATAATTGCATCACCTAATTTCCTAACTTTCAACACAAGAAAATTGACTCATAATTTTTTATAAATCACATTTAATTGCTTCACAGGAGTTACTGACAACAGGCCAAGTCATTTTCAGTTTAAAACATATGATGAAAGGGACACCTGATCTGGTATTTTAATCTCTTTAATACCTATTAAATAATAAATTACTGTAAAACTTCAAGTTGTCTACCATGAAATAAATGCAATCGTTTGGAATTCATTGAACATTACTATTGTTAATATTGAACATAAGATGCCTAAAGTTTAAATCTGTGCTCAGCTTCTATTTCCACTAATTTTAGAGTTGGCTTGGTAACTACAAGTCCAAGCTACGTGTACTTACGATCTTAATGGATCATTTTGTATTACTGCACCATCCTAACTTCACTGTACGCATGTATCGAAACAGCATAATTTGTCTCACTACTAAGAAATTATCTCTACCGACACTGGACAGTACTGCATTATAAGAAACAACAGCAATTTCTCTTCTTATTCAAAAACAAACCATTCGTAAATCTGAAGAATTTTCAGCGTAGCAACAAACTCAAATTGATGTAGTAAATTGAAACTTTTCTAAAGAATTTATTCTGATGATGATAACATTGGATTATGCCCCCACGTAGAATTTAAAACAAGATTGCAATATGACAAACCATTACATATTAATCATATCGTATCTCAGTACCTGTTCACCAGTTTCTAAATATTCCAATTCAGGAATGGTTAAAACAAAGAATTTGTCGAACTTTTAACTCACCTTACACCGCACCTGTGTTCATAGTAGACCATCCCTTCAATGACAACACCCCAAGAGAAGTTGCTGTGGATTTTTCACGCAATATTAATGTCATCGCGATTATTGATCCGTCCCCAATCGACCAGAGGAAGGATATGATTAATTGCTCCTCAGGCAATCGATACAATTCTAAAATGGATTTTAAATTTGCATTTACTACCATACGAATAAGAGATAGACATTTATAAAACTATCTTTGTAACACTTGAAGAACATTTGGAATTTCGGCGTATATCTTTTGATATCACCAATGGTCCATTCTCAATGGTAAGAGTGACTAAACAAGCTTACAACCATCTAGCGTTGCACAATGTAAATGCATACATTGATTATAGTTCAACTTCCCATGTTGACTTAAATTACCAAACAAAAGAGCTTTACAAAATATTTGAAGTAAATCACAACGTTGGGTTCAAGCGAGCATTTGGAAAATTCATTACTTTTAGTGTGAGAAATTTCCCCTTTTGGACGAATTATATCTCAAGATGATAAATGACCTAACCCACAGCTTACAGTATCTGTTAACCTTCTCAGACCCATGGTCAACTTTGAACCATAATTCTTAGAATAATTTGTATCAATCTGTTCTAAATGCATGAAAAAGTACTGAAAAAAATGTTAAGAAAATTATTTTTATTTTTATTTTTGAGAAGTTGTCTCCTGCAGGAGACATTGGTACAAAGTAACATCCTAAAGTTTTTTTTAAAAGTCGTGATTTCCAAGAAATGATGTCTTCGAGTACAGGAGTTATAGTTATTTCTGCCCAATACAATCGAATTCAGAAGAAAATTTATATTAGATATAATTTCTTTGATCACTAATTATGTTTCATTTCTTTTTCTGACAAATATAAATCCGTTCCTGTATAGTTTAAATATCTACATTTGGAGAATTCGGTTAGATATTAAAGAACATCATTTCGAGCTGAAATATATGCCATAAATAAAAATAGACATTTATAAAATAGGCTTTCACCTAATGTCTATACAGGCGACACTAAAATAACAACGTTCTAAATCAGAAACAGGAAGATTTGAGTTAGGAATTAATAATGTTATATATATATATATAAGCAGCAAGTTTAAGGAATTGAACAATGTATTTAATAATTTTTTACCACACAAATAATAAAAAGTAGGAAAACATAGAGATGCGCAAGCTTATAATTTTCTTTTTCTCGGAAAACACCATATTCATTTTACAATAAATAAGCTACGAATACAAAATGTTCACTAAAGATCATTTCTTTCAGAACTAATATGCAGTAACAAAAAAAAATTAACTAATTATTGATACCAATGATGCCTTTTATTTAATTAGGGGGCATTTTTTGAATGTTTTGTTTAGTTTCTCCTACACACGACTTTCGGACTGAGGAGGTTAAACGCTATTCGATTCTCCAATCAATTCAAGAAGTTTTTTTTGTATTTGGCAATCAATTCAGAAAACCTATTCGTAATGATGCTGTTATTGCGAAACCACTTAAAAATTTCCTCAAAGGATTGGAAAAAAAAAAAAAAAAAAACTAGCAATGCTGCCTTATTTCTAACAGGTGACTAACAGCGCACATTCAAGACTTTGAAAACTATAATTACTTATTCTTCCATTCTTGTGTATTTGTCACAAGGTCTATCAACTTTCGTAGAAAATGGCGCATTGCATTCTGCGCAAGAAGAAGTAGTTTTATCTGAGGATCAGAATGAAAAACGTCGTGTCATGTACTTTAAAAGACACTGAAACACGTTATCACTGCCAAACTCCCGAAACTCACTGAGAAACTTCACTTTTATCTATTTGGTCACAAGTCCGAACTTATCACAGATATTTATACCACTGCAAATGTTGTAGCAAAATCAGCAATATATCGCAAGTTTGAACAATGCTTGGTAGATTTTACTCAATTTGATTTTACAACTGTGCAGCCAGCGGGAAGAAAACATTTTATCGAATGAGAGGTGACTCCTATCAATATATATTTTTCACTTTCTCAAAGAAGATAAACCTAGTAAAAAGACAGGGACAATCATACTTTATAACAACATCGATAACAATACACTTGTGCAATTACGGAACAATAGATCCAAATATGTAGATGTAAATCTAAAAGCAAGGAGTACACAACATTTGGTTTTTTGCCTCGATGATGTTGGACATTGGGATGAGAATAAAAACACTTTAGAATTTACAGAAATGCTGTTGGTGGCCAATGAGGAACGACTGTAAGAGATACGCTTAAAGTTGTCACAATTGTAAAATTTTGTACCGTCGTATTGCAAATGTCTATATCTTATTGCAACAATTGTAAAAACCAACCACACCGTGGGAAACTGTATCCGCTTATTACATCATATGCTTGCAACAATCCAAAGCTGGGAACACCAAATAGCTCTTTAGTCTTCTTCTCTTGTATGTATGTTGTAAAACTAATCATTCTTCAGGTATGTATTGAAATTATTTTGGTCTTAAGAATTGTGAAAAACTGTAATGTCAAGAAGTTAATGAATTTCTAAAAAGATTCTAATAGTTTTAACAGCGTAATGCTTACTGTTTAAATAATTTTGTCTGAATAGCATAAAATATTTCCAGTGTTTTGATTAATCACCTCATACCCTTATGCTTATTTTACCAAAACGCTTGCTTGAAATTTTCGGCGATGGATGCCTTGTTATGTACCAGTTGATGTATCTTTTGAAACTAAAAGAAAGTGTTTTTTAATAATGTATTATCTTTAACGTGTATAGTATTTCAATATTTTCTTTAAATTTTCCTTCTTTTAGCTATTCTTCTCTGTAAAACTTTTTTTTGTTGTTGTTTTCTCCCAAAAAGGATTTATAATTTCTTAATTCTTTCTTCATTCATATAGTTTTCAGTTTTTGTCAACATTTTTATCCACTTCACGATCTTTTTTCTTCTGAAGGGCCACACCTCCTTTAACTTAATATTCTTATTTTTCAACCTTTTTGGAGAGTATCTCAATGTGAACAAATCATCGTTACTATCAAATTCGAACTTTCGCTTCATGTTTAGGCACAGTTGTGAGAATGCGAGGTGGGGGAAGGAAAGGAGTGGAGGAAAAAATGAAATTTGTAGGTATTCATGAAAAGGGAAAAAAAAAAAATTTTCTCGCATGTATGAATGTTTTTTATTTTGCTTTTCTGCAATTTCATTTGATGTTCTTATCCCTTTACTAAAATATGCCGATAGATTGTATAAAAAAGCTATTTGAAACAATGCATTGTCCCATTGTTTAATTTAATTAGTAAGTAATGGAAAAAAATCAAAAGAGTTATTATAATTCACTTCGATCAATGCAAATTCTATTAGTGAATGAAATTCCACATTTTAATCCTATTGACGTTACTTAAAGTACTGCTATTTTTTGAACTTTTGTTGTCAATTTCGAGTTAATTTTACGGGAAATAGTGCTGCAAATTTGAACCATTTTTTTTAAATAAATGGTTACGAAATTTCTACATGCTAAACTATTTCTACTTAATGAATAATTAACGAAGATGTCTATCACCATATTCGAAAAACTCAGGTTTTGGTCTCTGGTTAGGGTTTTAATCATATCAAAATGGCAGTTGAGTCCCCAAAACACAAAAATCTCTGTAATATGATTCAACCTGAACTGAAGACACTCCACTCACCCTAATAAGTTTGTGAAACGAAAATGCTACAATAAATTGAAGCATGTAATGACCTCATGTGATTTGGTGAAGTGTAGTGAACATCCATGTTATTTTTGTCACCTAGATGTTGAAGCAGGCTGAATTGTAGACACAGCAGATATACGAAAGACGTGATTTATTAAAAAACTGAGATTAGCTGCCCTTGGCTTAGAACTCTCTCAAAATGAGAATGTTTGGAAAAACATTAGATAGCGAAATATTCCTGAATTTTACTATGAAAAGGTTAAGAATATCCTGGATTGGATTCAAAATTATGAAGAAAAGTAAGGAAAAATTTAACAAAATTTTACTTAAACTTTCTATGTTTCCAGATGGCTGGAACAGCTTAGTTTTCATAGTCGCGGACTCACAGCCGTCAGTTTTCCTCGTGTGAGAGGTTTCCAGACTTCATGGCAGAAAAGACCCGTGGTATAGTCAGGGCAGATGCTCGTTAAATCTGTCGAGGCTCAAAGACTTCCCGTTTGCGTTGTGTGGAAGTTAGGAGATCGAGGTTCTTACTCAGGTGTTACCCTCGTAACTTGACCGACGCTAAAAATTATAATATCCATCGTTAATAATTACCGTGTAGCTCCTAATCCGACATTAATAAGACCAAACCAAACTAGTTCAATGATGTCTGTACTGTTTTTTAAAACCAGGAACTCTGGACCCTTAGACGAATGTTTTACCTCGGCGTTATGGTTGATTGCAAAAAACGAGGCGATATCCTCACTGAATTTGAAACAAAAGCGTAGAATGTAAAATCCATTTCAGTTCCTCCAATAACCTAAAACTCCACTTAAGAGGGTACTCGAATTAGGTACAAATTAGTATATTCCTCTAAAATACATTTTCTACAAAATTGATATCATTTACTTCTTTCTTAGACTCAAAAATATTTTAAAGCATTTTTATATAAGTACAAATTTGTATGAATTATGCATTTCATTGTTATTAAAAAAATTATTCTCAAACGAGCACTGATGGATGGAATTTGTTTCCTATGTTCGTCTTATTTACATTATGGATTTAACGTAATCAAATATTTACCTTCTTACCAATGGTTTTTTTTTTAAATTTACAATTCTGGAAAAGGCTCCTAAATTTTAAGAACAACATGGGCAGTGAAGTTTAGTTCATTTTCTATTAGGTAATATCTAGAGGTAAAAAAAATCTATTTAACAGATATGAAAACTTAGAAATTCAATCTCAGAATAAGTATTCATTTGATAAGTATATACCACCACGGATACACAAACATGGCTAAAAATTATAGCAATTCTTTTTTCCTATTTATATGAGGGATATTTGCTTACTGATTTTAATCATTCCACAAATATTTTGGACTTTTTGGTAAACAGAATAAGTCTAGTTTACTTTAATTAAAACCTGTTTCGAATAAAAATAAAAAAAATTTAATTTAAGAAATCAATCGTTTCTAAAAAAACATTAAAAAGTGATAACATTTCCTTATGAAAATTCTCACTTTACCTTTTGAGGACGGTTGGCCGATCTATAGGCCAAAAGGAACATACCCTTAAGAGACGGCACTGACCGATTTAGCGGCCACGCAGTGCTTTCCTCTCTAAACAGCTTTCGAATCAGCATGAGGCCTATTATAACCCCGGAACATCATCTGCTTGACCGGTTTCTTTTGTATTCAGAAGAGAGGGGGATAGAGATTCCTCTTTCACACTTATCTAAAAATCCCTTTTTTTCCTTTATACTCAAATTCTCACTAGCGGTGAGTGCATAGTTACAATATATTTTGAATTTAAATAGATTCTTGATTTGCAGGAGATCATTTCCAGTTTAAATATTTTTTTTAAAAAAATTCTATTATATCCAAGAGCAGTATTATAATTCT
Source organism: Nephila pilipes (assembly GCA_019974015.1). Lineage (NCBI taxonomy): Eukaryota > Metazoa > Arthropoda > Arachnida > Araneae > Nephilidae > Nephila > Nephila pilipes. The sequence continues at coordinate 4,537 of BMAW01076932.1, read as the reverse complement.
TGTGTAGTGTTAGTGCACCTGAAATGTCATAGAATTTTGAAAAAAAGTATTTGTGAATTTTGTACATTTCCTTATTTTATGTGTTAAGAAAACTAATGAGATGAATAACAACTTCCTTCAATAAATTTGAGTATTTCGTAATAGAAAATAATTAAATCATTGTTTTCATAAAGTCCCACACTAATTAAAATCGTTATAGTACATTAAATATTTCCCAAATCTGTTCCTTTTGCTTCAATTAGCTAATTTTTATTCTTTTGATATGCTTACATTCGTACGAAGAAGAACTATAAAAAAAATCTGTAAAATCATTACACTAATACACATTTCTACCTTTTTTAAATAATTTTGCTTATAATACATAACTTTATTCCCTTTTTGTAAGAAATAAATTTTGTAATCTCAATTTTTATTGTATAAAAATTTCTAACCCTGAATAAAATTTATTTTGTTGTTAAAATATGAAATTATTGGATTAATATGTTGAACTTAAACAATATTTAACTATTTGGAAATAAATTTTTAATTTCTAATATGTGTTCCATTTTACTCTATTATTCAAATAATAATATATATAAGTATTATTAAGAAATATGTTACATAAAAATTTTATTTTCAAAGTTTATTCAAAAAAGATTCCCAGATTTAAAAATACCTCATTTCTACATTTTTATTAACTTTTATACAAGTAAAACTACTTAAAATATATTTGTGGAGAATTTGAAGCAATTTTTCCATTCACTTTTTGAGGAAAATTTGTGCATAATTACACAATGTATTGCTGCACAGAAGCGTATTTTTATTGTTATCTTAAGGTATGCTTATTGAAAACAATTTTTAAGAATTTTACATTGAAACATCAAAAAAAAATTTTTTTTAATCATGTATAAACAACAAAAAAAGAAAAAATATTTGTTATAGATTTTTAAAACTATACATTGTAGTCTTTCGAATTTATAAAAGGAAGAAACTAACTTCGACATTTTTTACTATGACAATTGATGTATAAAAGTTGAGTCTTCGAAACAAAAACTATTAATTCCGATATTTTTTCTTTCAAATTTGTAGGAGACGAATATTACGAAATCTTTAGCATAAGGAAAATTCCCCGATTTATACAAAAATCTTAGAAGCAAGAATGAATTTTTGCTTTTGTTATATATTATACTTTAAAAGTTCTACAGTGTTGGATTTTCTGATTTTTCGAAATTTAAAAGAAGTTTTTTTAAAAAAAAAATATTATAAGTTTCTTTTATAATAATAATTACAAAAAATTTTGTAAAATGCTCTAAAATATATTTGAAAAACAAATATAATCAGAATCAAACAGATAGTTACATTGAAATAAAAAAAAAATGTGTTCGTTTTTTTTTCTCGCACATTTTTTCATGAGTCACACTTTTTATGTACTATAGTACAAAAAAAATGTTCGGGGGCGCTCTAAGGCTATTGAACGTTTGAAACTCTGAATAGGGAATCAGATGGATCTTGTAAATGAGCATGAAAAGCAAGTTGTAAAAGCTCTCATATCGACAAAGAATGCTTCTCCCTCTTGATTATTGTTGATTCTTTCAGGTTTTGGTCATTATTGATTATCATATGCCTTTTTGGTGTAATAAAACCTAGAAATGAACATCTGCCTTCTTGTAAATCTTCAAGGTTGCTTTCATGTAGCCGGAAAACTATTCTTCCGTGGTTCTTCCTCTTATTGCCGTAATAAAGCTTTAGAAAGTGATTTCCTATTCTCTTACATTATCGGACATAGGATAAATAGAAACTATGCCGACCAACTTAAAAGAAGGCCTTCTACTTTGTGAACGTTATCGGGAAAATGAAAATAACCGTTCAGAGAACTGATATTGAGTTAGATTTTGAGAGATAATGTAAAAAAGACCCAGTCAATTAGGGGACTGTCCAAACGAAGTGGGGGGGAGGTAAAAAACGATATTTGAAGCTAAAGTTTTCCTTCGTTTTGAAGAAAGTAAAGTAAAATTGATGTCAGTTATTTCTAAACCGACTGAGGAGTCTGTGCGTTGAGAAGGAAAGGCTTTTGTAATTATTTGGAGTGTTGATGGAAGGAGTTGCCTTCGTAGGAATGTATTGGCTTTGGCTCTATCATATGCACAAAACCACACACAAAAATCAGTTTATTATCGCACAAAAACCAGAGCAGTAATCTTAAAATTCAAGCAATATTATGCAATTCTTTTGAAATTTTAAATAAAAAGTAAAGATTATCCAAAGTTTAAGAATATAACTTTTTGTACGAAAAGTGAATAAAAGGTAAGAAGCTCCAGTATGTTGTCATTACTTGCAAAAGAAACAACTAAATACAAATAAGAATCATATATTCCTTTTATATAAACAAGATTACCGAGATACGTGAAGCTCCTCGGCAACTTAAAAATGTTTGCAATCATAATATTTTGTCTTCGATATCAGCTTATTGTTTGCTTTTTGCTACAAGTATTCTAAAAATTCAAAGTATTTCCTCTTTTTTACTAACTAAAACATTTATTACTGTTGGAAAAAATATAATTTTAAATTTCTTATGTGCATTTAAAGAATTTATTTTTAGGAACACGTAGGTAAATTATTAATATTTCATTTACAAGTAACATAAGGGACAAAGTAATAAGACGGACCTCGTAATTTAAATGACAATCAAGTAACGAGAACGATAGCCGAGCTACAGCGTCCACTTCTAATTTCCACACCACGGCAACGTAAGGATTTTGATTTAATGCGTATCAGCTCTGCTACACGTTGGAACACCTAATCGTCACCTTTTTTCAGTAAAAACATGTGGATACTACAATGTGGCACTATTTAACAAAGGCCAACATTTATAGCCTTAGGATACTCACATTTTAGAGCATAATGCGAAACACCTTTTTTTAATGGTTTTGCTTTTTATTCATCTCATTTATTTGCCACAGTGAATATTTTATCAAAATTTTCAGCATATATAGAAAGAATTAGATCAAAGAAAAATAAAGTTTTAATTTTTGAAAAATGCTTGTTAATAAAATTTAGACTTAATCTTAGAATTCATTCAGTATTATGAATTCTAATGTATCACAATATAATGGATTATGGAACAATAAAAAATGACAATTATACATCAGATCTATCATTCCTTCATGGAAGATATATAAGAAAATTCTTAAGAGGGTTTAAATTTTTAAGATTTTTCTGCCATGTACTAAAAGATAAAAACAATTATAAATTAAGTAATAATGAAGTTTCCAAAAAAGCATAGTTGATTTATGACGATATGTCTATTGTAATACAAATGCTGTGAATACTTATAAGAGCTTTTAAACTTACTTCATTATCGATTTGAGAAAGTCTGAATTTTACATTATAACATCAAGAGACAGGATCAGCATTTTTGCTTTTTATTTTATTTTGTATTACTGATTATAGTTACGTGCAGTTTATGAAGTATCATATTATTTACTTCTTATTTCTAATTTGATTATTTTAAGTTTTAACACCAGGTGTGTATCAAATTCCTGCATTTAAAATAATTAAAAATAAATTTAAAATAATTTATATCTACTTTAATGAATTTACTGAAAATCAAAATATAAATAAATTTTACTTGAATAATATCAATTAAATTTGGTTTAGTTAATTGTGTGTACCTTTGTCTATAATGAAATAAGCGTTTCATTTTCTTATGCAATGCTTTATATTATCACTATTGTTTTGTACTATTTCTCTCAATGCTCTTAATATTGAAGAGGAAATCTAGGTGAAAAGCAGCTTAAATGGTTAGGAAATAACTTCTTTTTTTAAAAAATTAAAATAAATAAATTTCTCAAATTTTCTTGAACTGAAATCGTAATTACTATATTGAGTTCTCCAAGAAAATATGTTTAACTTCTAAGGAAGGAAGACTCTTTGCATTTAGGGACTTTCTAAGCCGCGAACATCCCCATTGATTGCGGACACCAGCAACTATCCTGCTTCTTTTGTACGCCTATGTATGGTGCCATCAAACAGCGATAAAAAAGAGGGAAGTAAACATCGCCTAAAGCGCAGTCTTTAAGGGCCTTTTCCTCACAAAATCCGCCATCTTCAAAAGGTTAAGGAAAAACTTTATACTAAATAATTTTACTTTTAAAATGTCATCCATAAACCTATTTAAGAACAAATTATATCATTTAATTTTAAAGGATGCGTACAGTATTAAATTTTTTTCGTGAAAAAGAATGGCAATTTATATGTTAAAACCGAGCACGACAAGAAAAGTATATTAAATGATCAGTTCATTTATAATCAGAAAGTAATGCAAAATTCTTACCTATTCATTAAATAACAGTAAATAGAATTTTCACCGAAATTATAAACATTTTATTAAAAGTAAATATACAAATTCTTACAGCGCACACAATGTTAATTTGGTTTGAAGATACTGGACAAAACTTGCGAAAATGTAATAAAATATAAACGTTTTCACAAAGATATATCAATTTGCATTAAGAATAATAAAGTTTCATTTCGGTGAATTTTTATTCATAGTAGTTCT